>JBBBDQ010001568.1:4657500-4667500 GCA_037127315.1 Ascarosepion bandense
CTGACACTCCCTATGATCTGTCACTCTTTCCCATCATTTTCCTCTTATGTAACCCCCCTGCAAAACAGTGGCAGTAAAATGCCTTATTTGGGGTGATATGATTTTAAAAAAAAATTGATACAATATCTTTGTTGATGTGTTCATTTAATTCACCTGAAACCGAAAATAAGATACGTTTATAAGATACAAGCTTTATATAATCCATCAACGAACTAAAACGCACAATTAAATTTTGCATGAAGTTTTGTGGTTAAAATTGTTCAAAGAGAAATGTAAGTATTTGAAATGTTCACAGAAGTTTAGAGTTCATGGTTTGATAGCAGTAAATAGCTAAGAGTCTCGGGGCCATATACTGATAGCAGTAAAATGTGAAGTCTTATGTTCCTTTGTGTGTAATAAGCGAATTGTGATTGTAATGTTCCTTTCTCTTTGTGATAGGTCGGCGACAGAGTGAGAGAGAAGGTAAAACAAATATAAAAATTGTACTTAGCGTAGACAGAGTGTCCATGTTGTTGTTTTCTTTGGCGGCGTAGAATGAAATGAAGAAAGAAAATTGGACAAAGAGGTAGAATGGATATGTGACGCACCGGGTAGCGTGGTGCTCAAAAAAAGAAAAGAAAATTGGAAGAAGAGGTCGACGTGACCGAGTCAGCTTGAAGTTTCTTCCTCACATTGTGAGATGCTATCAGAGACCGCTTCCATTCTGACTGAACGGACTGGGTCACAGAATATCCTTGAATCTGACCGGCTCCAGCGAGCATTTTCACTTTAGGTGTGAAAAAAAGTTTAACCAACGTCACATATCAATTCTCCATTTGCCACCCAATCAGGATCCAGGATTTTAGTTTCCGCACTGACTTGTGAAATTCTTTTAGTTGAGTTTTTCCAAAATGCTTTCATTCGTTTGGATTCGATTTTAAGTATGTGCAATTTTAGTTCGTTGATGGATTATATAGGATCTGTATCCTATACGTCTGTCTCTAGGGATTACAGTCGGTAACGGTTATGTTATAATATTAAGTTATAATAAGTAGTAAAATAAGACCTCTGTCTTTTAATTTCCAATACTGGGAATTAAAAGACAAAGGTCTCTCTCCACAGATTGGAAAGACAAAGGTTTCTCTCCACAGATTATAACTAGGAATTAAAAGAAAAAGGTCTATCTCCACATATTGAATAGAAGATTATAGGAAAATCACAAATCCTATTAACTTTAGATGTAACCTCTGCTTAGATGAAAAATTAAAAATAATTAAATTTAGTCGAAATAATCAACTTGGAACCAACAAAATAAAATCATTTTTTATGCCGTCACAAAAATGAATTTAAATTACCGGTTTAGATTTGAGGATTTTTCCTTTCTAATAATATTCTAGTTAATTCAGTTGTTTTCTATTGTGAATCTTCCCTCTTATTTTTCATATTTTACTTATAATTTTTAAGTAATTTGCTTTTTTGTGATTGTTAATTACTTGTGACTGTAATTGTATAAATGCTTTTTTCTTTTACGTTTTTATTTATTATTTCTTTTATGTCTTGATTATTATTTGTTTTGTTTTTGTAACTTTATGTAATTTTTGCGAGTCTTTTTCTTTGTGAATCTTTTTATTTTTATTTTTCTAGATTATTATTTTTAACTTTTAAATATTTTTAAATATTTGTGATTAATTTTTCGCTAATTATATTCTACTATATAGCCTTTTTTCTTCTTTTTTATTGTTATATTTGTAATTACTTCTTTGTTTTCATTATGTTACTATGTTTTGTATGTACTGTGTGTATATTATTGCGTGCATATATAACCTCTTAGAGTTGTGTGTTTGTGCGCGATTGTTTTCTGTATGGTTATAGCTAGAAGTAAATTTCGGCTCCGTCATTCGATCCTTGAGGTACATCAAAGATTTGTTTGATTTTTTAATCTGTGCGCAACTATTGTAAAAAAAGTACTGATTTGCGTCAATGTAGGACTATATCAAAATGTTCTCTTCAGTTTTTATTATATATTATATTGTTTTTCATTTTTTTTATTATTTGTATATGTGGAAGTTAGATGTTGTGTTCTTTAATTTTTGTGACATTTTCGGTATGGTCTCGGCTTCAATACTAAACTGTATACTCCTCTACCCACCACCTAAAATTAAATTAAACTATTTGATTTTTCGGGTCTGAAAAAGTAGTTACTATTATTACAACTGCCAAAATATATTACGAATTTATCACCGTTTAATTGTGTTGATCTTTGTCTCTCTCTCTCTCTCTCTCTCTCTCTATATATATATATATATATATATATATATATATATATATATGTATATATATGCGTGTGTGTGTACACGAATTTTCAGACATTTTATGCTGTTGTTCTTTATCTGTGTTTATATATATATCTCATTTCTGTATATATCTATCTCCGTTTTGTGTTTATTTAAATTGACGTCTATCTTTCTAAAAATACATATACAGGTACATTGAAATACATTTATATTTACATATGTATATCTAGATATATATACCCATGTATATATACGAATAGATAGATACATAATGTAAAAAATTGTTTCTTTTATTTGGGTTTTTATGCATGCAAATATATAAAGATTGATTTGTTCCCTCAGTATGCACGAAATTCTTACGTACGAATATGCATTAATAGAAATCTCACACATGCATTGATATAAAAGTAACTATCATTTTTTATTATTTATATACAATATTGCAATCTTTTCAAAATCGAGAATCAATATAGCCCCAGGCCTAATGTCCAAAGCGCAAAATATTCGGCAAATTCAATATACTTAGTGTCATATGGGTCAGTTAAATTGGCGATAATATCTTTTTTGAATAATATTTCACGTCAAGAATATTACATTAAATAATATCTGTTTTTTTTATTCATTTTTTCCGTTAGGTATTCTTCTTTCTTCCTATACCGTCTCTTAAGGACGTGAGTGACCATGGTGCTTCACAACATCCAGCCTCTTATAGCTCAAAGCAACTTGTAAGTATTTACCGTCTGTTTTTCTAACACTGCTGTCTGTTCAGACAAAACTGCTAAATAGTTTACTCAGCGCCTCAATTTGTTCTTAGTGTTTTCAATAGAGCCTATGAGTATTGAATTCTCCAAGTTCTCTTTCCTTATTAGGCATTCCAGGTGAATCCTTCTGATTTTAAGTATGAATGCCATTTTAGTTTACAACTTTCAAAGGCCAGTACTTCATATATATATATATATATATATATATATATATATATATATATACATGAGGTGCTGGGCTTGTGTGTGTGTGTGTATGTATGTATATATAAACACACACACACACACACACACACACACACACACACACACACACACACAAGCCCAGCACCTCATATATATATATATATATATATGTGTGTGTGTGTGTGTGTGTGTATATATATATACATACACACACACACGCACACACACATACACACACACACACATATATATATATATATATATATATATATGCAAATCTATGCAAATTTCTGAACTCTTTTTGAGAAGGACCTTTTCGACTTGATCCCCAAAATTAAATTTTGTGGGGCTTCTAATGCATTCCAGAACTTGTTATAGTCAGATATTAGAACTTTAAAAAACTCTAATTACCTGTGGGTAAAACCCGACAAATCTCATAACATTTATAAATTACCAAAGTATACTTAAAAATAACATAACTAGTAATTACAAAGTAGACAGAAGAAACCTAATATTATCTGAAATTAATATAGATACAGCTAAATTTGCTAACGAATTAAATATTAGTGACAAAATTGGCAAAGTTTCTACCAAAGAAGCTTACGTTTTATTTAAGGAACACAAACCAAACTTCCAAAACAAATTACAAACTAGACTGATTAATCCTACTAAAAGTGACTTAGGCATAATTTCTAGGGATATTCTAAAAAACTAATAGAGAAGTTGCAATCGAATTTACAACCAAACCTTTGGAAAAGTTCTTCGGATACAATATACTGGTTTAATAACATCAATAATAAATCTAAGTCCACCTTCCCTAAATTCTATATTGTTCACTTCAATACTTCTATATGAAAACACCTTCTCGAAAGTTGCTTAAATTTTGCTAAAGATTACGTGGATATTTCGGATAGGGACTATAAGATTATCTTAGCGGCTAGAAAATCCAGTCTCACCTTTAATAATTCCACATGGATGAAAGGGCCAAAAGATAGTTTTGATGTCCCTATGGGAGCGTATGATTCAGCCCAGGTAGCAGATCTTGTAGGTATTTATATTTTAGATGTTCTAAGAAGGTTCTTAGACCCAAAACAAATAGGTCTATATAGGGATGATGGATTAATATTTATCCATAATTCCAATGGGCCATATACAAATAGATACAAAAAAAATTAGAGCCCTAAATTACCTCGGTTTTAAGGTTGAAGTCATTTCTAATCTAAAAATTGTAAACTATCTAGATATCACCCTTAATCTAAATGATGGATCCTACCAGCCATTTCTCAAGGAAAACAATTCTCCCACTTATATTAATAATTTATCCAACCACCCCCAAAATATTATAAAACAGATACCCAATATAGTGAATAATAGAATTAGCCAATAATCATCCAACATTAAAACTTTCAACGCAAGTAAAGATATTTACAATAAGGCCATTCAAAAAGCGGATATAAGAACAAATTAATATATCATCAACCTACAATAGACCCCGAATCATCTAAAATTAAAAATAAAAGAAACGATAAATTTGGATTAAGTCTCCTTATTGTAAATTAACTAATATCAATATTGGTAAATATTTTCTCAAATTAATAGACAAAAATTTTAATAACAGTAATCCTTTACGGAAAATTTTTAATAGGTACACCCCTGAAATCAGCTATTCTTGTACCCCTAATACAGACAACCTCATTAATTCCCATAATAGAAATATTCTAATAAATTTATGCAATACTGATTCTGGGTCCAGAATTTTGAATGAATGCAGCTGCAGCTTTGTGGACGCCTGCCCGGTGGAGGGCAAATATAAATCCACCCAGGTGATTTATGAAGCCCGCATTTCTCTATCAAACAATAAAAATAACTACCGAACCTATATTAGTATGTCCGCTGGACCTTTTAAGCAGAGACTTTATAACCACAGGTGTTCTGTTTCGAACCCGGGTCAAAAGTACCAGACAGCCCTTTCACGGATATTCTAGAAAATGAAAGAGGAAGGGCTGGATCCTGTAATTAGCTGGAAACTAATAGGTTCTGCTCTTATTCCGAGGAATTTTCGTAATAGGTGCTGTCTGTGTTTGCTAGAAAAACTTTTAATTTTGAAGTATCCTTACCAGCACCTGCTCCTGAATCTTAGAAGGGAATTTATTAGTAAGTGCCGCCATAAAGCTAGTTTTTTGAATACTTAAATTTTAAATTCCTAATTTTTAGATTTTAGGATATTAAAAATATAAATTTAATGATTTTTGATAAATCATTTTAATTTTAACTTTAAATAATAATTTAACCGCTCTACCCTCCTTTCTCAGTATCCTTTAATTGTCTATCTTTATAAAATATGGATTCTTTTACTAAACCCCCCTTTTCCTCTGTTATAATATATCTTTTTAAATAATTTTTCACATCATGAATTTTATAAATTTTCTATATATAAAAAAGCATTTTAAAATTTATATAAAAGATTTTTATATTAATTTTTTTAAAAATCTTTTTAAAAAATTTATAATTTTCTTTAATTGTTATTTAGTTTGTCTATACCTAAAAATATCTTTACTTAGATTAACTTAATTAAATTTTAATATCTTATTTTTATTGTTTCCCCTAAATATACTTTATCAAATAAGTCTCTTTTTTCTAAAACTTTGACACTTTTAAACATTTAAAGTTAAATTTGTTTGACACGTATCGAGCGTTTTCTATTTGATATTTTCTCCTTTTTCTTTCTTTTCTCTTTTTCCTTTCTTTATTTTTTCTCTATACATTTTTATATCCTGCCCCTTCCTTTTCTATTCTGTTTTCTTTAACTCAATTCTCAATTTAACGACCTCCCATTCCGTAACTCCTTTCGTCTATTAAGCTAGACATGCCAAATTTCCATCTTTTCACTTACAACTCTATCAAATAGTAAAAACCAAAAATAGACTGATTTTCAAAAAAAATTTTTTGTGACGTATATTTCTCAAATCTTAACAGTTATTTATTTTTTATTTTCTTATTTCTTTTCCTTTCATTCTTTTATTTTTTATTTCTTCTTTTTAATCTTATTTTTCTTCATTCCGATATGGACTGTGTTGCTGAGGATGCGTGAAGTCTCTCTTAGGGATTTCATGTTGAAATGTTCATTCAACATTTTTGAATTTTGAAACTTGATTTTAATTTATATTGGGTCTGTAATTTTAATTACATTGAGCTCAACTCCTGTATCATTTTTAAATATTAAAATTTTTAATATTAATTAGGATCAGGTTCTTGGAATTTACCTTCCTACTTTTCCGTTTCGGATTAATAAAATAATATATATATATATATATATATATATATATATATATATATATATACTACTTTAAAAACAAGAAATCTATTAACAGTCTCAAGAGCTCTTTCGTTCAATATCTCATCAGGAGAAAATTGTTGGAATTATTAATCAAACGAAAGAAAAGAAACGAAAATGAACAGAAAAAACAAAAACAGTAAAAAAGTAAAAGGGAAAGAGAGAGGTTAAGAAAAAATTTAGTTTCGTCCCCAACAAATTCAACATCAAATGTTCAGGCTAATCTTTCTTCCCCCTCCTACTCATCTTCTCCAAGTGAAAAACCAGAAGAAGAATATTTGTAGCCAAGGAGACATCCAAAAGGCCCTTATAATTTCCAAGTTATGTTTTCAAGTTAGTTAGGTGGGACATATCTTCTAATCTTACAGCCAGCCTTGTCAATTGCTCTTGGATTTGAAGGCTATAGGCCTTCTTATACCAAATATTAATATGAAAGATATTATCGATAAATGCAAAGTTGATAGGGCAAAGTCTAAAGTGGAATCAACTGCCCAACAAAAACATTATGAAAGTGTGGAAAACCTTATATGTATTGCAGTTGATGGGAGAACGAATAAGGACACATTGCTGTATACGGAAATTGTGGAGGAAAATGGACAGAAAACTATGAAAAAACTAAGGAACCACAACGCCATTTGACTTTTACAAAAGAGGCACCACATGAAAGTCAATATCTGATACATAGATTTCTCCCTAATAGTGGTGCAACAGGTGTTGTTCATGCAGAGCAAGTTATAGATGTTTTGCATGAATTCAACAGTGAGAACACTATCAAGGCTATCCTTGTTGACAACACTAATGCCAATACAGGCTGTGAAAGTGGAATGGTTGCAATTTTAGAATAAAATTCTTCATGCAATTGCTTGCTATTTGCACCATAATGAACTACCTTTCAGAGCTCTTTTCAAAAACATAGATGGTTGCACAAAAAGCCCTACAGCATTCAGTGTTCCTCTGGGGAAATTATGCTAAAATGATTTACCACAAATATCATTTTCCACTATTAGCAATCCTCTGCATTCAATTTTGAAAATTGATGAAATACACGATCTTAGTTGTGACCAAAGACTCCTGTATGAATACACAGTGGATATTTCTAGAGGTAAGGTTGTCTCTAGATATGCCTCCTGGAAAATTGGTCCTTTAAACCAGGCAAGGTGGTTAACTTTGGCCATCAGGCTTATGCGTTTATTGAGTCGTGGCACATAACCCACAAAAGCTCACAACAAAACTCCACAGTTTAATAAGTTTTATTGTAAATGTGTATGCCACTTGTTGGGTTGAAATTAAAAGAAATTATAAGTTCCACAATCAGCACGTGCACATTTTTAACATGATCCAGAAGATCAAAAAGCAGCCACATGAAATCCAACAGATCACTTTAAGAAATATACAAGGAAGTACATTTGTTTACTGTCTGAAAATCTATACTCCATAGTAAAATCTGATGAAATTGAAGTAAGAGAAGAAGCTTTAAAAAGAGTTTTGGCTATTAGGTAATTAAATATTTATTTATATATCAATGACTCAGTCATTAATTGTAATTTATAGAATCATTTTAAAGATTTTATCTAATTTCACCATAATTATTATAGTCGAGACGGGAAGTTTTTAAATAAATCAATAAATATTTTTTATATTCTTTCAGAAGTGGGGAGTCAACCAAGAAAAGGTTAAAAATAATACCAACCATTAATTTTAATGCCACACACTGGACACAATTGATAAATTTATCATTGTGGCATTTTTAAACCACCAATGACGGAAGGTTTTTCTGAATCTGAACTTCAGGAATCATTCTTAAGTGGAACCAAGCTTGATTGCTAAATTTGCCCTCACATTCCCAAGGCATGGAATGGGCAGTCAAGTTAACAACAGAAGCTTTGCAAACAGTGTATAGTTTTGAAGCAAGGCATCAACATATTACAGCCAAAGTTTTCAGTCAGAAATTGAGACCAGTATTTTTGTATAAGGGCTCTTATATGGCGTAATTTGACTCTATATATTAAGCTTTATTAAAATAGTGTTTGTTTTTCCTTATTTGTTTGTTATATTTTCATTTATAACAGAAAAAATTATTTAAGGTATTCAAATATCACTGCTTAATTCATAATGTTTTTTAAAGCAGGTACTGAAAATAAATGGGAGGGGGAAGATTTTCAATTTGAAGATTAGTCATTTCTTTAATTAATATCATTTTTATAAAATAAAATGACAGTCTTTGATTTAAATACTAAAATTATTTGGTTTTCTCACTCATATTCAAGCCAAATCTTGCAAAACGAGGAATTTTCAGTGTATTTTTGTCTGCGATTTTTGATGCCAAACGCTCAAAGAACCGTTGAAGTATTTTTCTAATATTTTGTATCAGTACTTAATAGGTCCATACACCACTTTCGGTAAGTGAGATTTTTTAATATTTAAGAAAAAGTGAAAAATCAACCTACCCTAATATATATATATATATATATATATATATATATATTAGTCATCCACATACAAGCCCGTTTCGCTGTATCACAGCTCATCGTCGCATCAGATGAAGAGAACCAACAGGTATGAAATCCCGAGTTCTCCGGAATTGATTTACTTTTTAAAATGTGTTCAGTGCTCAATACAAATAAAGCGTAATATAATAAAATTTGATTTTATGTAAAATTAATTTACGTTTCAACACGGAAATTTCTCTTTAGAGATTTAAAGATTTCATCTCGTCATCAGGGCATTTTTGGTAGCTTTCGTGAAAATGATTTACATTTGAAAATAAAAAATAATACGTTTGCTTATTAAAGAGTTAATATATAATTTGTCTGGAGAAACACATTCACAGCTATATAGGAAGATCGATACAACATATTAGTAAAGAATCATATTATTATAGTTCGCTTTAGTTTATTTTAAATCTGTGTTACATTTTTAATGAAAGCGTTTTCCTTTTAGCTTCTACCTTGTAGGGTTAGAGGGAGATAACTCATGACTTCTAATCGATGTATTACTACGCAAGGGATGAGAATGATATACCCCAGTGATTGTAATAAAGGGTTCGGTTCGAAATTCTGAAGGTCGAAGCGTGCAACGGCCGAAGCGTCGTACAAATTGCAACAAAGATGAGGACAATAGTCCGAATAATGTAAATACTGCAAACATAATTAGTTTTTTTTTTTCTTAGGCAAGAAAGATTCTTGCCAGGATGGAGAACACACAGAACAGATGTTGTCTTGTTGTGTCTCTAAAAGACGTGCAGAGAGGGATTAAAACCAAATAGTCAACATCATGGTGTTTGGAGTGATCACTAATAATGGCGAGGTTATGCTTCCCTCATCTACCCACAGGTCTTGAAAATCACCATTGGTTTCAACTACAGCCTGCAGTTGACTTCGAAATCACCTGCAACTCTTCTGGTGGGTCTCCTTGTTTAAGTTATGAATGCTGCCATTATTCTTGTC
>JBBBDQ010001568.1:4672500-4860000 GCA_037127315.1 Ascarosepion bandense
CAAGAGGTCACCTACCTGACAAAACGACCATGACTTCTCGGGCTTCCAACCACTCGGTCACCCGCCCATTAATTTCATATTAATTTCATATTAATATCATGTGTTCAGTAATTTTATATATTGAACATATTAATTACAATATACTTTAGAGCGTCAAATCAAGAAAAAAATTAAAACTCTAGCAGCTGTTACTCTACAAAATAAACATCCGGCATTAAATAAAATGCCATTCACTGCAGGAGAATGCATTTTGAAGTGCATGTGACATAATTAATATGTGCACCTATTTTATGATAATAAATAAATTCTAATAAGTCTGATAATTATTTTTATTATCATAATAAAAATAAAAATTAAATTAAAAAGTTAAATCTTCAAGCTTTCAAAATATAACAGGAGAAAGTAAAAAGTTCTCGAACAACGATTACAAAAAATGAACTTCGGACTGTTTATCCACAACTTAAAGCACATTACTCAACATCTTATCCGAAAATTGGAGAAATAAATGAACAATTAAGCAAACAGACTTGTCGATTCTTTTTAATATATGATGTCCACACAAACATTAGACAAACAGAAAGTTTATTAAAGTTACAAACTGAATAATGTTGAAATGCTTAAGTATTATGAAGTAAAAAGTGAAGTTGTAATTTAAGAATATGCAAACTGTTGGGGATTGCTCCTTTTGTATATAACAATGGACACAACTGAGTGTACATATAATCCTGCCTATGGAGAGAATGGAAGTTCCGTAGCGGGCATAAACAGATATTTTCGACCTGGCTATATGAACGGGAAGACCCACTATAAAATGACCTTGTGTCACATCTAGCCTTGCGTGGGAAGGTTGGTACATGCAGTTCCATAACGGGCATTCGCCTCTAAAACGATGACACTTTTAGCTCTCTGCCTTCGGGTAGAAAGCGCACTCTTCTTCCAAGCAGAGAGCACTAACCCAGTCGTGGTTCCGCCGAAGGGTAGAATCACAACTGGGCAAAGATAGACAGATATTTTCGACCTGGCTATATGGCCGGGAAGACCCACTATAAAATGACATTGTGTCACATCTAGCCTTGCGTTGGAAGGTTGGTAAATACAGTTCCGTAGCGGGCATTCGCCTTTAAAACTATGACACTGTCAGCTTGCTACCTTCGTGTAGAGAGCGCTCTCTGCTTCCGAGCAGAGAGCATTAACACAGTCGTGGTTCTACCGAGGGGTAGAATCACGACAGACAAATATTTTCGGCCTGGCTATATGGCCGTGAAGACCCACTATAAAATGACCTTGTGTTACATCTAATCTTGTAGCTGGCATTTAACTTTGTGTAGCTGGCATTTAACTTTGCAGCAATGACACTGTCAGCCTGCTGCTTTCGTGTAGAGAGTGCTCTCTGCTTCCGAGCAGCGAGCATTAACACAGTCGTGGTTCCGCCGAAAGGTAGAACCACGACTGGGGAAAAATAGACAGATATTTTTGGCCTGGCTATATAGCCGGGAAGACCCACTATAAAATGACTTTATGTCACATCTCGCCTTACGTCGGGGGTTGGTAAATACATTTGCATAGTTGGCACTTGCCTCTGCAACATTGACACTGTCAAATCTCTGCTTTCGGGTAGAGAGCGCTCTCTGCTTCCGAGCAGAAAGCATTAACCCAGTCGTGGTTCTGCCGAAGGATAGAATCATGACTGGGCAAAGATAGACAGATAATTTTGGCCTGGCTATATGGCTGGGAAGCCCCACAGTAAAATGACCTTGTGTCACATCTAGCCTTGGGTGGGAAGAATGGTATATACCGTCGCTTAGCTGGCATTTGCCTCTGCAGTTATGACACTGTCAGCTCTCTACCTTCGGGTAGAGAGCGCTCTATTCTTCCCAGCAGAAGTCATGGTCCGCCGAAGAGTAGAATCACGACTGGGGAAAATCGATAGATATTTTCGGCCTGGCTCTATGGCCGGGAAGATCCACAATAAAAAGATCTTGTTTCACATGTAGCCTTGCGTGGGAATGTTAGTAAATACCGTTGCGAAGGTGGCATTTGCCTCTGCAACTATGACACTGTCAGCTCTGTGCCTTCGGGTAGAGATTGCATTCTGCTTCCGAGTAGGGAGCACTAACCCTGTCGTGGTTCCGCCGAAGGGTAGAATCACGACTGGGAAAAAATAGACAGATATTTTTGCCCTGGCTATATGGCTGGAAATACCCACAATTAAAAGACCTTGTGTCACATCTAGCTTTGCGTGAGAAGGTTGGCAAATATCGTTTATTAGCTGGCATTTGCCTTTACAACTATGACACTGTCAGCTCCTTACATTCGGTTGGAGAGCGCACTCTGCTTCCAAACAGAGAGCACTAACCCAGTCGTGGTTCCGCCGAAGGGTAGAATCAAGACTGTGGTAAAATAGACAGATATTTTTGGCCTGTCTATATGGCCAGGAAGACCCACAATAAAAAGACTTTGTGTCATATCTAGCCTTGCGTGGGAAGGTTAGTAAATACCGTTGTTTATTTGGAGTTGTCCAGTTACAAATGCCATTGTCACTGTCATCTCACTGCCTCTGTTATTTATTAATTTGTGCGGTTCCTCACCCGAAATCCACAACACAAACAAAATTATAGTAGACTTTAGAAGGAACTGGAAACTCATTGCTAAAGAGGAAACAGGAGGTGAACATCTACTTCTTTTCAAAAAACTGGAAAGGAGTGTGAACCAGACGAAAACAAAAGTTGTCATTTGCACCAAAGAGAAATTGGTTGGTTGCTTGATTTTACGATATGTCAGGCATTGTTGCGGTGTTGGCTTATAGTAAAGTAAAATATGAGGTTGTTTGCTTCGTTTTAAGTTATGTATATCTTTTTAGTTATTTTTGTTGTGGCCTTGTTAGAGGCCAGAAATAAAGACACATAGACGGAGAAGAGTTAAACAAATATATCAACAAGGAACAGTAGTGCAAACAGATTCAACATGTGAAATCACCAGCGTGACTGTAATTGTCCGGCTGTCAGAGCTACCTGAGGGAATAGACCTCTGTCTCGCCACAAAGCAAAAACTGCTGCTCATTTATAGTTTGGAAGAGTTCATTTGTGCATGGGTAAATTCTTCTTCTTCTTCTATGTGCCCTGTCCCTTCAGAACGTAGGCGATCATGGATCTCCACGCCTTCCTATCCCTTGTGGCTCTTAGTATGTTTGTTCCTGTTGCTCCTGGCAACCCCCGTTCTGTCATCCACCTGATCAGACCCTGCAAATATGTTATCCGCTGCCTTCCTCTGTCTCTCCTTCCTTCTATCTGTCCAGTCAGTATCAGGTTCTCCAGGCTCTCTTTCCTCATTGCATGTCCCAGGAACTTCAATTGTCTCTTCCTGATGCTCAGCATCAATTTCCTTTTTGTTGCCATTCTTTCTAACACTTCGTCGTTGCTTTTATGCTCAGTCCACGATATCCGTAGCATCCTTCTGTAGAACCACATTTCGGCCGCTTCCAGTTTTGTCCTCATTTTCGATGATATTGTCCAGCATTCACAGCCGTCAAAATTCGAAGATTTGTTAAAGTAAAATTGCATAGTGGCCCTATTTTACGATATGTCATGTATTGTTAAAGAATTAAATGTCGAATGTTTTATAGGGCACACAGGGAAGCTGAAACTCACAACTAAGCAGTAATTGTCAACCACATTGTATTTATCCACCAACTCAAGGTAAGATAATATTTTGAAAATAGATAAAAGTAAGGAACTAAGCTTTCATATTAGAAATTTATAGGACAATTATAAAATAATGTGTTAATTGCTTTTTTTTAATCATTTCACCCCAAGCAAGGCGGTACCGCTACTGATATGCAGAGGGGGATACATAAGAGAGTTAAAGTATTAGGCAGGAGAAGAGTGAAAACAAAGACGAACCAGCTAAAGTGGGTGTCAGAAAAAGGGCAAAGGTAGTATGTGAATACAAGATTGGAGACAATTGCAAAGGTAGAGAGAAAGGAAATGAACAAGATGCACGGGATGATGCAGAAAGGGCTAAAGTTAAGTAGATAGCGATAGGCATTGACTTTTATTTAAATTCCTGGGGGTTGTAGCCGTGAGGAAAGAAGTATGTGGAAAGGAGTTCCACAGGCTGAAAGAGCGAGAAAAGAAGCTGATGGAATAGATTTGTCGCCTGCATTTGGTTGATCTAACTGCAAAAATGTTGAGACCTTGTTGCCAGTCTGGTTGCGTGAGAAAATTCTTTTGGAGTTGGCACCAGTGACCTAAGTTCGTCAGAGCAGAAGCCATGAAATATTTATAGAAGAGGCAGCGGGAAGCCATGTTCCGCCGATAAGAAAGTGGTTGGAGTCGTGCTGCTAGGTCGGGACTAATCACATTACATATTCTCTTTTGGAGCCTGTCAAGAATACTTAGACGAACAGCAGGGGCGCCTGACCATATATGACAACAGTATTCTATGCACGATCGGATGGTTGATACGTATATGTGCAAAATGGATTAAGTCGGAAAAACTTCCTTGCCCGACGCAGGGACATAACCTTCCTAGAAATGGATTTAGCTATTGATTCAATGTAGTGATTTCACTTGAGGTTGGAAGATAGGATAATGGCCGAGGAGTTGCAGTGTATTGCATTCAGGGAAACTTGCTTGGTCCATGCTTATGGGTGGCAGAAGAGATTGCCTCTGATATTTAACAAATAGGACTTTCGTTTTAGAAGCATTAAAATTTACGAGCCACTTCTTACCCAAGTCCACCACTAAGTGGATGTCCTTCTCAAGATCAGCAGCAAGGTTGTGATGACATAATTTGAAATGCCAACGTCATTTCAAAATGAAGGTGATAATGGTTCTCAACAAATCCCTTGTGTGAACTGATATACCTTCTCGAGAAATATATTTGAAAGGTCACCCACGGTTTTCTCTATGGTTTATAATTCAGACTTTTTCTTCTCTTCCAAAATAATAAACAGAGTCCACAGGGAGCCGGGGTTGCTCTGTTATGTCAAAAAGAGGCACTGGGAGTTTTTATTTCATTTGGGGAGCGGTGAACATACTCAGCGGAGGCGATAGGAATTAATTCATCTGTTTTTTTAAATTTTCAAAAATTATTCAATATTGGCTAGAAAAATAAATTTTTGAAAATATCTAAAACTGTGGGAAGATGCTTAACATTTCTATATTGATTTTCCAAATTCCTATATGGCTCAATATGGTTTCAATGCAGCTAAACAGCTTCTTACTAAACAAATGAATGACTTGAAAATCACAAAACGAGATCAACTATTATTTTAAGCAGCACTGAAACAAGAATAATAGCCTCAATCAGAAAGCACCAATGTAAACCATCGCATTGAAAAATTGTAATATCTATTGAATGAACCAATAGTAAGACCCCCTAATCACCAAAGTCAAACATCGCAAACTAACACAAATATCAACCAACACATGAAGTTATATTAAGATCGAATGAACCTATAGTAAGAGACTTAGTAAGCAACAAAGTCAGCCATCTCATTGAAAACAATGCAATAGGCATCAAATACGCCTAGTGAAAGAGCTTTAGCCATCAAATACCAAATTCGACCATCGAATTGAAGAAATTGAAATAACTATCAAATGAAGTTTGTGTAAGCGCTTTAACCAGTAAGGACCAAAGTTAACCATCGCATTAAAAGATATTGAGATAAGGTGACAAATATTAATTTTCTGTTTAGTGGTTTAATCATTGGTATTTATAATGGAAATGGAAGCAACATTATATTTGTTTTTGCATTAATATCTTGCTATGAAAGATCAATTTAATATAAGACTAAAATTTAATGTGGTATGCGTGCGTTGACATATAGGTTTGTAATTGATGGTGATTATGATTGAATAATGTTTTGGAAGCTCTGTTCTAAATGATACAGTGCACTGTTTGTCTCTGCTTTTTAACCTATAGCTAAGAGTGAGGAAATAAAACGGTTTCACGGTTTGTCCAAATATAGTTCTGCAAAATTGAATTTTACAGATTGTAGAAAATTTAAACTCAATTTGCTGATTTTAGCTTGCACACTGATATTATGTACACTAAAGAATCCAGTTTTAAATCAATCAATTTAATTTAGTTTACTCTCTGTTTATTCAGAGAGTCTACCGTTTACAAATCGATCGTGTTATGCCTCTCTCCCAAATTGCTTCCGTTATTTCCGGCATTCAAATATTGTTATTCTCAGATCTTAATTTGATGGATAATCAATCTTCCATGGATTTATAATTAGAAGACAAAAAACTAATTCAAACATATTTTCTTGTTCTAGAATAAAACAATTGAAATACAACTATGACCTTTTCAAATGTGAAGTCTGAAATCTAAGTTTTCATCTGACCTTTCCAGATCCGTTCAATTTGTCAAAATTAACGTTTCAATGTCAAGAAAATCAGGTGTGATCTTGTGTACGCTTTGACCTTTTGTGTATTTTATAAAATGTTTTGAAAAGCCTCAGAAAAGTGATGAATGAAGAAGGATTATTTTCGATGTCTTATCAAGAATTTCAGTTCTCGGCAAAGTTCGATTTTTTCTCTTCAAATTGTCTTCATTTCTATTCATAGATTTTTAAATTTATACTGATTTCGTTGTTCTATAAAATAAATTTCTTCAAAATGCAAATTTGATTCCATTTCAATATGGTTGCCTACATGAGTGAGTTCACTCATTGAATGATGAGCAATAAGTTTTGATAAATATTTGGCTTCATCTTATTTAAAACTGACGTTAAAAATATCCTGTTAAATATCATAAGAGTGTCTAGTTATATATGATGCTAAATAGTGATCAATTTACTCGGATTATTGTCAACACTTGGTGAGGATTTACGATAATCTTAATAAATAGCGTCAAATTTTCTTACTAAATTTTTCTTAGAAGAAACATTGCCATTCATTATTATTCATTTTTGTTTAGTATTTATTTAACCTTTATTTTATATTAGATGAATGATTGTCAGCCATTATTATTGATATCGACTAGTATTTACTTTATTTTCATTTTTTATTTGATAAAGAACTGTCAGCTATTGTAATTAATTTTTATTTTCATTTACTTCCATTTTAATTCTTTTTAGATAAAACATTGCCAACCATTATTATTAATATTTTGCAAATATTTACTTTCATAATCATCTAGATGAAATATGACACATGATTATCATTCATGTTTTTAATATTTATTATAATGCACAAGTTGTATTTTATATACACTACCAGCCATAATTATTAGGCCACCCCAGTGTTTTAAAAAATTATGTATTTCATACTATTTTTAGTATTTATTGACACGGGAATAAATGTAAATGAAAATAGAATGGTTCTTTTGTTAATATTGCATGTACATCAAATGAATTTATAAATATTTAATAATTACCTACACTGCAGTTTCATCAATGAAAGAATGCAGAACATTTAAGGTGATTCGGACGAGTTCATCTTTGCTTCCTTACCTTGTAAAATTTTACAAAGTAATAATGACAAAAAAAACCATTCTATTTTCATTTGGCAATAAATACTAAAAATAGTATGAAATACATAGTTTCTTTAAAAAAAAAAACTGACGTCTCTTAATAATTCTGGCCGGTAGTGTAACTGTCTCAATTTTTATAACATTTCATATTTAGATTTTATTAAATAAAGCAATATCAATCATTATTATTAGTTTTTTAAGTCATATTTCCTTTCATTTTAATTATATATTAAATGAAGCAAATACGACCATTATATGCGGTGTCTTTTCAAAACATGTCGATCTTCACTATACATTATTTCTATCTCAAATGACCTATAACAGCGTTTCTTCCTTTTTCAGTGTTATACTCCCAGTTCTGTATTCTATTCACACAAGTTCGTCTGGTAGGTGGTCAGCTTCCTTCCCCTATCTTTGTTGCCCTGTGAAGGTCATGTTCTCTAATCCCTCGTTCTTCATTATGTGTCTAAGAAATCTTTTTTCTGATTCTAAGCATAAGTGATTTTTTTCTTTAAGATTTCGTCCGTGCTTCAATCCATGAACATCTCAGTAACCCCCTGTAGGCTCACATTTCTATTGTTTCCAGTTTACCTTTAATCTATGATGAGAATGAACAATATTTTCTGACATACAAGAATTCAGTGCCGACTGTGTCAGCGAACACGTTCCGCTCATATGCAGCCTTAGAATAAAAAATATGGAAATTAAAGAAAACCAAAGCAGCACCATAACTACAACTCATTAGACTCCTGAATGTCTCACATAATAAGGAGAAGTATGTTTAATTGAAACAAGTAGAATAATTTGAATTAACGAGTCATACAAGCAAGAATTATCATCTGAATTCTGATTAATAGAACGCACAGTAGAATCAGAACAGAGATAGAACAATATCAGCGCGGTTTTGTCAAGGAAATTGGAACAAAGAACGTGATGTTTAGACCCAGTATTTTATCAGAATGGGCAATACAAACGCAGAAGATCTTGTGTCTGCGTTTCGTAGACTACGCAAAGTCGTTCAACAAAGTACGCCACAAAGACTTGATAGCGATGCTCAACAGCCTAGACATATTCGGGAAGACATTAAAATAATGAAGAGCCTTACTAACAGCAAACCGCTAGCATACGGACAGAAACTGAGCTCAGCCAAATATACAAAAACAGAAAATGGTGTAAGATAAGAATGTGTCATTTTACCAGATCTATTCAACCTATACAGCGAGAAATATTTGAGAGAACTAAAAGTCCTGTCAGGATTCGTCATTGGCGCCACAATCTAAGCAATAACATACACTCTGTATTTTCTATAAATTTTTTCACGGCTTCTGCTCCCTGGGATTCCTTTCTACAATAATTTACTCGTGCTGCTAGGCTAGCATGAGTAAACCCTTTAACAGTGAAAACAGTCTAATGTAACCTCCTCTAATACTCTAATAGTTTCTTTTTACGCACTCCTTGCCTTTGGAACTCCCTTCTGTATACTTATTTCCCTGATAGCTACAATCTTCAAGAGTTTCATTTTTTTCATCTTTCATCGCTATGATTCCCATTTTGTTCTTATCCTTTACCTGGCACACCTTTATCTTGTTCCATTTACTTATTTGCTCTTCTCTCTTGTAGTCTCCTGCGCACCAGTGTCAATACTGACTTGCTTGCGGTGAAACGATTATAAAAATTATATGCAAATGATACAGTGCTGATAGCAGACATGTTAAGGAAACTACAAGACCTGCTTCAGAAAGTAGCTAAAGAAAGCGAAAAGTAAGGACTGAACTACAAGCAAACTGAATGCATGGTCATCAGTAAAAAGAGAAGCTCAAAATTCCGACTACAAGTTGAGGATACTGAAATCAACCAGATACAAAAATGTAAATATCTGGGAAGAATTCTGCTAGAAGACGGAACGTGTAACACTGAGATCCGAAGATTTATTGGCATGCTCAACAATACATTTCAGTTCTGAGTACTGTATTGAAAGCGAGAGAGAGAGAGAGAGAGGAAAATTCTCTTGAAACAGAAAGGGAGTATTACATTTTTATATGCTGTCTGTCTTTCAATACGGCAGCGAATGATCGACAATCGCATCAAAGATGAAGAAAAGACAACCAAAATATAGCTCTATTAAAGGACGCTGAGAATACCATGGAACGGACCTGTGAGCAATGACAATGTTTTGGAGCGGATGTAACAGAAAAAGAAACTGATACTTAACATCAAGAAAAGGCAGCTTAAATTTTTGGGACATGTAGATAAGGAAAGAAGGCTTGGAGAATCTGATACTCACGGGGCGAATAGAGAAGAAGAAGACACAGGGGAAAGCAACGCATGACAAATTTGATAGGTTTGAGCAAATGAGTAGCGGAGCAATGTTTTGGAGGGGTAACAAGCAAGGGCCAGAGAAATGTGGAAAGCTATAATCGCCAACATTCTGAGGGAACACGGCACATAGAAAAAAAAACAAAAGATACTAATAACCAGATAATTATAAAAGAGTCGAAAACAGATTTTGAAAATAGAGTCTATGATGAAGATAAGAGTGTATGATTATAAACTGTAAGAAGACAAATTTATGTGAGATGCGAACTGGATTTGTTTAAAATAAAAAAATAAATACCGGGTAAATGTGTAAGAGATGAGGGAAAACCAAAATCCTAACATACACTGGAATAGCCAAAAGTGGCTTCCAAAAGCCAAGCAAAGTATTAAGTAACCGGAAGAAAAGTTCATTAGAAGTAAACGAAAGTGTATACAGTATTTACATTATTCGGACTATTGTTTTCAGCGTTGTTGCCATATGTACGACATTTTTTTTAATCATTTCACCCCGAGCAAGGCAGAAACGCCACTGATGTGCAGGGGGCTACATAAATGTAAAAAGATTAATTAGAAAAGAGTGAGGAGTACAAACTAGTTAGAAAGGAACAATAGAAAGCTGAGAAAGCAGGTGCTATTACAGATACATAGGTGGAGAGAAAGAGAAGGTTATACAGGGGTGGGGAGGGAGAGCTAGAGTCCAGTGGTTAGTAGATGAGTATTGACTTTGCATTTAAATTTCTGGAGGTTGTAGCCGTCAGGAAAGCAAGAATACGGGAGCGAGTTCCACAGGCGGGAAGTGCGAGAGAAGAAGCTGCAGGAGTAGAATTGTCGTCTGCATTTGGCTAACCTGACTGTGAATGGGTGGGACCCAGATGCTAGTCTGGTTGCACGAGTAAACACCTGTTGAGGAGGCATCAGTGACTTAAGTTCGTCTGAGCAGAAGCCATGAAAGTATTTATAGAACAGACAAAGGGAGGCCACCTTTCGACGACATTCCGGCCTGATCTCGGATACCATCTTTATTGCAATCACTGGAGTGTACGATCTTCATTCCTTGCGTTGTAGAGCCTCTCCTGGTATCCATATACCCCAGTGATTGTAGTAAAGGGTTCGGTTCGAAATTCCTAGCACCGGAAGATGACCGGAGCGTACAAAAGTCGTACAAATGGCAACAAAAATGAGGACAATATTCCGAATAATGTAAATACTGTAAAAGTTACCTCATCTTAGAAATATAGACAGATAAGAATAAGCATTCAAATTTCAGTAGTATAGGTTCTTTAAATATTCTCCATTTAATGTTAAATTGATAAAACTCCCTGGGGATGTGATGGCAACCATAAGTGCAATGTTTTACATTACAGCCAAAATGCTTCACCAGGCAGCCGAGAAAGATATCTTTATATACTAAAGGAAAGTGTGTTTAACTACTACGAAGCGCCAATCTTTCAAAATTTTACCTTGTAAGATATTTGCATTTTGTTGCCAAATTTTGGGAAGAAATGGACGTTACTTGAAATATCTGAAAATGCAGCTGACAAAGTTCGATTTTGTTTTGCCAATAGCGGTCAAATAAATCATCACCTGAAGTATGACAGAGCACAACGGAAGTGCAGGTTGCCTGTTTAGGTGACATCAGTAGTCAGTCAGTCAGTTGACTTTAATTTGTCAGTATTCAGACAGCAGTTGAAATCAGAACGCAGTCGAGACGGGCATCTGTCTGGCTGCTCGTATGCGTGTGCTTACTTTCTACCAGACCCGATCCAAACCACCTACACCACTCAACAACAGAAGAATGCTGAGAATACCATGAACAGATCATATGAATGAGGAGGACGTTGTATGGAGAAGAAAACAAATAAAACAAATGTGCATCAAATCAAAAAGAGACATTTGAGATTACAAGGACTTTATAAATGAAGAAGTTCTGTAAAAAGACACCCACATGACGTATTGAAAGCCTAAATTACCTATCTTATTAAAATGAGTATCTAAACAGTGATTGGGAACATTTTTAATTAATATACCGCAAGCAAGGTGGGACGATCACAAGTGCGCAAAAGATTAAGAAGAGAAACCTGGTACAGGTTGTATTGAAGAAAGGATTAAAAATAAACAGAATTCAAGGAGATGGAAGATAGCAATTGTCGTTGCATTGAAGTTTTTGGACATCGTGGCTATCAGAGAAGCAAGTAAGCGGAAGTGAGTTCCTCAGACGGTAAGACCGAGAAAAGAAATGGCAGTTACATTTAACTATTTTAATGGTAAAAGGATGGGACCTAAATGCCAATCTAATAACACGATTAAATTCATGTGGACAGGGCACCAGGAAAAACTTGTCAGAGTAGTTGCCAAGAAAATATTTGAAGAAAAGACAGAGGGAAGCCGTGTCACGTCGGTGAGAAAATGATTGATTTTGAGATACCAAGTCAGGTTTGTTTAAATTGTAGATTCTTCTTTGGATTTTGTCGAGAACCTCGAGATGTATAGCAGGAGCACCCAAACAATAAAGGCAACAAGTGCACTGATGAATGGTAGATTGATTCTGACATGAAAAATTTTCTGACCCGAAACAGTAACCTAAGCTTTTTACCAACAGATGCAGCTATAGAATCTGTGTAGTCATTCTACTAAGGGTGAGTTAAAAAATGTGGCAAAGTTGGTGCAGACTGTTACTCTCCAGGACACGAGCGTCATCCATGCCGGCAGGAAAGTTTCTACAGATTGTCGCAGCAAAATCCGACATTTGAGAAAAAGAAAACGAAATAGGGAAGAAAAACGAAAGTTATATATGCAGAGACCCGACAGTTTATTTAGCAGCAGTTAGAATTACATACTACATTATTTTTCAATGTAACCACCGGCGACGAAGGCGACCATCTCAAGGCGGGGCTGAAATGAGTCACACGCTTTGGCGACCATGTTTTTGTCCAGAGCGTCTTTCAGAGAGTCGAATGTGTTGTGGCCGTGTTTGTTGGTCTTGGCCTCAATCACGCCCCAGAAGAAATAGTCAAGGGGGGTGCAGTCGGTTGAGAAGGGCGGCCACTATTTCAGTTCTAGAGATTACTAGTGACTCTGTAAGAGTGAGCTGAACAACACCAAAACCTCAATCACTTTTCTATTCACTCAATTCGAAGTTATTCTCACGTCTACAGCAAACATGGTCGAATGCTTTTCTTGCAAATTCTCTTTCGACTCAAGACTTGACTCGTCTGAAGTACGCAATCTGGATTTCCCACCGAGAACAGTCGATCTACTAAATGATATGTAAACAACTCCGTCTCTGATCTCGGACACCATCTGCAAACTAGACAAGCGCTGGTGATGAAATCCCAGCCGCCGTCCTAAAGAAATATACCCTTCAGCTGGCTCCAGTCCTCTCCAAACTCTACAAATATTGACTATGCTTTCTGCTTTCCAGCTTATTAGAAGTCCTCATCTGTAGTTCCCGTTTTTAAGAACAACGTTGATCCCTCTAACCTCTTTAACTAATGCCTTATTAGTCCTTATTGTTAATCAATTCCGAAGTGGTTAACCATCACCTCTCACGACCTACTCTCTGGCAAACAATATTTCTTTGGCTTAGCCAGGTCTACCACTGATATGCTAACGGCAATCGCTGAATACATATACCGGCTCTTGATAATAATGGCTAAGTTCGAAAACGTTCGACATGGTTTGGCATGGTGGCCTTCTACGAAAGCTTCCGGGCTACGGTATTTCTGGACGATTGTTTCTTTTAAAACAATTGTGCTCATCAAATCGTGAAATGAAGGTCGTTCTGAATGGACACGCTTCCAAATCATTTCAAACGAAGACGAGTTTCCCTCAAAGTTCTATGTTAATGTCAGTACCCAAGAAGGCATTTATGCAGATGGTGCTACCATTTACTGCCATATCAATATGAAATTCTTCAAGGCTGACAAAGTAAACCTGGCTGTTGGTTTTCAAAATACGCCTAACCATGGTTGACAGGGGCGTGAAATGACTTGTAAATTTTAATGCCACCAAAACAAAACTGCTTTCATTTAACAAACCTTCCTTCTCACCATCAGAATGGCTGGGGTTAATCTCCTAGAAAGAAACACATTTCGTCACATTGACTTCATTTTTTCAACTGACCTGAAATTGAACGACTACATCGAATCTATGTCCGCAGCTACTAATAGGAAGTTTGGTCACTGTATCAAGGCAAAAAAATTCTCGAAAGAATCTATCTTGCACATATATAAATTTACCCTTCGTCCGTGTATTTAATACTGTTGAAATATCTCGTCGTGTTTTTCTGCTCTTCATCATGAGGTTCTTGACATAATCCAGCTTTTTACGCTGGTGCCCTGATCGCATGAATTTAATCGTGCTAATAGTTTGGAATCTAGATACTGCGTACAACTCGTAGAACCGCCTTGTTTAAGATGATTAAAAAAATTGACAACATCCATTGTCATCACGACTCAAGACTGCGCACCCAGAATTGGGATGTTGAGCCATGCCCATATTAACTGATTTATTGCATGTAAAGTTTCATTTGAACCTGGATAACCATTAATTGTGGCATCACAACATATTCAGTGGACGTGGACTAAACTATAGGTAGAGAGTTCATAAAAAAACTATTGAATATGAATTTATTTCTTTTTATGTTTCACCTTTTGTTCTTGTTTAATCTGACGAATTCCGGTTTTCTCGTAAATAAGATTTATTAAAAAATATGTTTTATATATATTAAATAAATTCATCTTGCTTTTTAAAGATTTTTCAAAGCTGGATGTTTATTCATAAAATATCCAAATACATATTGTATGGTACAAGCTTTTGACTAACATTGGTCATAGTCAACAGTGTGAGTGAGAAAGTATTGTAAAATAAAGTGTATTCTAAGCCAGCTACTCTTTCTTTAATGTCATTATTTTTTGAAAACTAAATCCAATTGGACGAAAAGCAAGAAGTCATGTGACCACAACGTGTGACGACAACATGGAATATCATATAATATTTTTATATGATTTCAATTTGGTGGACATTGGATATTGTTTGACCAAGAATGGACAGGTCTCTACTACACCTGCATTACGAATGGATGAATAGCTACTGAGCGTTCAGCATCATTTGTGTCTGAGGCTTTAATCAATTCCGAAGTGATTAACCGTGTCGCCTCTCATGACCTACTCTCTGGCAAAGAATATTATTTCCGTTTCGCCAGGTCTACGGCTGATCTGCTAACGGCAATCTCTGAATACGTATACTTGCTCTTGCTCTTGATATTACTGGCTAAGATGGTCAGACGCATTTTGAAGGGAACTGCTTAGATCGAAGCCGTCGTGAGATGGTTACTGTTTGTTGATTCGGCCCTGTTTCAAACATAACTAAACTCCTTACAACTTACAAGTTTTATCCAGTATTATCATCAGGAGGTTGTAGATTGGTTGGTTGCCAGCAAGTTGGAAATTTTGCATTTGTGTGGAGTAGTGTAAGAATAAAATATACATTTCGTATGTTAAAAATAGAAATGTATTAATAGGAAAAATAACATGGATTGTAGAAGTTAATGTTCAATAAGAAACAAGTAATGAGTTAAGGTTATCAAGAGTTGTAGAAATGTAATAGAAATTTATTAGAAAGAGTTTATGTGTATGTATGTATGTATGTATGTATGTATGTATGAGCCTTTGTTTGGTAGGAATGTCTTCGAATGGAGAAGAAGAAGTAAAAGAAATCAGCACAGGAGAAAGAAGGAGAAAGAGGACAATGTGCAACGCGACCTTACGTCCGGGTCGACTTGAAGTTTCTCCCTTGTTACATTTTAGTGTGTCGTCTCGCTGCTCCCCTCTGGCTAATTAACGCTGACCTAAGCCTTTATAGTCATTTTTTTTCCGCATTGGATCGAGATGTTGTTTTAGTCTTGCAAATCGCTTTCATTGGTCAGAAAATCAATTTAACATCTACACGCAAAATCCGGTTTCAACTTTTCTTTAAGCACGTGGTCAATCCTTTTTCTATTCTGCAAAAGCATGATTTCCCAGGTCATTGTGAATTTCTCTAAAAGTGAAGAAGACGGTTGATTTTAATTCTTAATTTTCTATCCACCGCGATGTACTTAACTCCTCCTAGATCTGATAAAAACTCCTAGTCATAGAACTAATGATGATCATGATGATGATAAGGCTTAAAAATGATTACTCCTGAAAAAAGTCGGACCGTACAACAGCCGAAACGTCGTGAATATGGCAATAAAGATGAGTACAACAGACTGAACAATGTAAATAATGTAAATAATGAGAATAATGTCTGGAGTATTAAAACTCTCGGCAAGATATGCCTAAGAACTTCGTCAACTGATTCCGAATTCTTCCGATTGACCTCTGCTAAAAAACTATCATTAAGTAAACTCGAATATATCAATGTATTGGAATTCCAATCACCTGAAGAAGGTGGGAGCGTAAAATGGCCGAAATGAAGTGAATATGGTAATAAGGATGAGGACAACAGTCCAAAAAATGTAAATAATTACAATACTTCATTTCAAAAATATAGAAAAATATAAAATTGTATAACACATCAGTCAAAATGTCCCCGTCCTGACATATAGCTTGCGCTACAAATAAAAAATCCATATCATTTTTATAAAGCCAACCGCCAAATGGCACGTGACAAAGTTTCGTTCACAAATTACACTCACTTAGATGAAGTGTGGCACTACCCGGCCGGTCGCTGTTGGTTTCGATCCAGCCAGCTGGTCGTAGATTGACTCTGTCATGGTTTTCTCCTCTGTCCCACGTTGTGTTGATTAATCCCAAGGCAGTCACGTGAGTTTTTCACTAGCTGTCTCTCTGCCAATTAAACCAAGCCGGGAAGTGTGCACACAATTGAGTAATAAAAGAAAGAAATGTAACATCAAAGGAAATAAGTGAATCGACGTCTGAAATGTTGTGAAATAATGTCTTCATATACAGATTATACACAATAGTCTCTTGAATAATTTCCCATCAAACGGCACTAAATATGCCACCAGCCGGAAAAATAAGTGGAATATACACAATATGCTCTTCGGGATAATTTCCCATCCCCCTTCTTCTATCAACTGGTTGAGGAACGGACGTTTCTTAGGTAAATCGAATTATTCTCCTAAGCAATAACAAGGAATCTGGCGGCCGCAGCTCGCTGCTTCGAACAGAAGTCGAAGTTCGTAATATAAGTCTAGTCAACTTGTTGCTTGTTTTTCGGAATGTTACGGAAATTGGCGAAGTGCTGGATTATTCTCTTTCAGTTCGCAATTTCAGACTTGTCTGAAAATTCCCTTCTTGTCTATCTCTTAACGCTGATTGGTTGATTGGCGACAGGCTTCTCTACGGTCGGCACCCAACGGCATGACAATCATCTCTCTGTCTCTTTACTTCTCCGGTTGGGAACTGTTTTTAATCATTACGTTTCTGGACCGGGAAATCGGACTCTCTGCCACTCGAGCTGCAACTCCCATTTTGTCTGCAAATTCTCTTCTGTCTTTAACTCTGGTTAGCCGGCATCAGGCCTCTTCTGTCGATCTCTGTCATTCCGACTTCAACTGCAACTGGAAACTGCATTCAGTTGTCGATCTCAAAAAACTTTGTCTGCAACATCACTTCGTACATTGACTCTGGTTGGTCGGTATCAGGCCTCTTCTGTCGATCTCTGCCACTCCGACTTTGACTTCTCTGTCGCTCTCTGCAACTCAAAACTCTGACTGTAAAATCTCTTGTCTGTCTTTATCTCTGGTTGGCTGGTATTAGGCCTCTTCTGTCGATCTCTGTCATTCCGACTGACTTCTCTGTCGCTCTCTGCAACTCAAAACTTTGACTGTAAAATCTCTTGTCTGTTTTATCTCTGGTTGGCCGGCAGGTTCTGCGGTTGGCGCCCAACAACATGGCACCTATCTTCGTCGTTACATTTTTAGGCCGGGAATTGGAACTGAACTGCCTCGAACCGCCGCTGGGTCTCAACTCCAGTCCAACTCGTCTTCGGACTTTCTTCCGATCCCACTCAACGCCAAACCCAACTGGAATCCAACTCAAAAATTTGACTGCGATATCACTTCTTGTCTGTCTTTAATTCTGGAGAGCCGGCATCAGGCCTCTTCTGTCGATCTCTGTCGTTCCGACTTCAACTGCAACTTTGTAAATTCTCTTCTGTATTTAATTCTGGTTAGCCGGCATCAGGCCTCTTCTGCTGATCTCTGTCACTCCGACTTTAACATCTCTGTCTCTCACTGCAACTCAAAACTTTGATTGCAAAATCTCTTGTCTGTCTTTATCTCTGGTTGGCCGGCAGGCTCTGCGGTTGGGGCCCAACAACATGGCGCCTATCTTTGTCGTTACATTTTTAGGACTTTCTCTGAGCCAACTCCAACTCGAACCCAACTCCAGTCCAACTGATTTTGGTCCCTCGGGACCCTGTATTTATGCCATGGTGTGGGGCCGACAGTCGCTGGTTGTCTAATCCCCCGTCTCGGCAACCAATAAAATCCTGAGATTAGCTGCTACTCGTTGTTGCCTGTGGTTTAACCAATGGGATTAGTCTTTTTCCATGACGTCAATTGCTAGTCGTCTCCCCCTTTCGGCGCTTGTTCACAGGACCAATGGAATCTCTCTCGATCTTATGACGTCATCTCCCTATACCCCTTTTCTGGGCTGGACTTAACCGAATTTTCTTTCTCAAAATCTTTCTTTCTCACGAAAAAATTTCGGGGATATTTTTTCTTAAAACAGTAGGTATTAACCTTTTTGAACTGTCTTCCCCCAAAACAAGTTGACAAAGGTCCATTGACATTGTTACCCAAATAATAATTTCTACGCACCTGTTTTTAATATCCATTCTCTGGGTCACCTAGATTTTCAAGTGAGAATGCCTTAGTTTTACCCTGATGTCAGTGAAAATACTTTTTTTCTAAGCACTTTGACTTGGAATCAAAACATTTGTTATCTTTAATTCTTTTCACGAGTCATGGCAGCCAGAAAATCGGACACAAAATGAAATCCCCTTTTCCTTTACCCAGAAAAATAACAATTAGATTTATCTTTACTTTATGTTTAGAATGACCTTCGCTAGCTTTCTTTAGGGGACTGAAACCGACATCTATTGTTTCTGGCTTGAAACTAATTTAGTCTTTTCTTTCTTTTTCTTCTTTCTCTGGTCTTCCTTTTCTATTCTTTTGCCGGCCCAAAAAATTAACAAATGAATCTATCTTTTAAGTTCAAGAATGACACTTGTCTTTATGGGTGGGCTGAAATCGAAAACAAATCCATTTCTCTTTTCTTTTTCTTCTTTCCGGGTTTACAACAATAGAGAAATATCAGGTGTTATTTTTTGTCCCTGCTTTCATTTTAAAGATAAAGATTTTCCAGCAACAGTTAATAATTAGTTAATAAAATTAATCACTTCCGTTTTCCTTTGCTCATAATCGGAGGATAAAGAAAATTTCTCTTAGTATGTTCTCTTATGATCTATAATAGCAATTTGAAGATTTTCCGGTTATGGTTATTAATTAATTAATAAAATTAATTATCGCCGTTCCAAAAATATTGTTATCGAAGCAACTGTTGCAAATTTTCAAAGCAATGGAAAAATCTGAATGTCGTATGTTGACAAAACATTATTTCTTTATGAGAAAAAAAACGTTCAAGCAAAGAAATCGCTTGATTAGTATCATTCGGACTCTGCTCCGTCGGAAACAACGGTTAAGAGATGGTATGCTAACTTTAAACGGTTAAGAGGTGGTATGCTGACTTTAAACGGTTAAGAGGTGGTATGCTAACTTTAAACGGTTAAGAGGTGGTATGCTGACTTTAAACGGTTAAGAGGTGGTATGCTGACTTTAAACGGTTAAGAGGTGGTATGCTAACTTTAAACGGTTAAGAGGTGGTATGCTGACTTTAAACGGTTAAGAGGTGGTATGCTGACTTTAAACGGTTAAGAGGTGGTATGCTGACTTTAAACGGTTAAGAGGTGGTATGCTGACTTTAAACGGTTAAGAGGTGGTATGCTGACGTCAAACGCAAGTCGTACAGACACAAATAATGCTAAACGCTTAGGTCGCCAAAAATCAGCAGTTGTCCTGCAAACACCAAAAAAATCCCCAAATTCGTTTTGGCCGATCGTAAATTGAAGTTGCGAGAGATAGCAGAAGAGCTGAACATATCAGAAGGCAGTGTATTCACCATTTTGCATGAACATTTGTCAATGAGAAAGCTGTGTTCAAAGTTTGCTCACAGTCGATCAAAAACAACAACGCATCGACGATTCAGAGCGTTGTTTGTAACTGTTTTAAAGCAGCAAGAATTAGTTTTTGCGTAAATATGTGACAATGGATGAAACATGGATCTACCACTACACTCCGGAGTCAAATTAGCAGTAAGCTGAGTCGACAGCAGCAGGTGAAATCTTTTCAAAGCGACCAGGTATTTTGTTCATCGTTTACCTTGAGAAAAAAAAGAACCATCAATAGCGAATATTATATAGTATTATTAGTGCGTCTGAGAAAAGAAATCGACAAAATAAACGTAAATGTAGAAATAAAAAGTGATCTTACACAAAGACATGGCATTGTGTCACAAGTCGATCGCAACGATGGCAAAATTACATGAATTGCACTTCGAATTGCATCTGTATCTAACCATATTCTACATCTGGCCTCTATCGACTATTGGCTGTTTGCAGACCTCAAAAGAATGTTCCAGGGAACAAGATTTGGCTCCAATGAAGAAGTGAAATCGGAAACTGCGGCGTATTTTGAGGTCAAAGACAAATCGTTCTACAAAAAAGGCGTCGAATTCTTAGAGAGGCGTTGGAATTAATGTATCACCTGAAAAGGAGACTATGTTGATGAATAAAGTTGAATTTTGCCTAAAAGTTGTTGTTTTATTAGTTAGACGCGGGATTTATTGAAAAAGAGTTACCTCTACTTGCAGGACAAAATGCAAGCATATCACGACTTTGTGCATTCATCCCCGAGTGACAAAGTTAAAACATTTCGTGCACCTGCTCCTTTTACTCTTTGTCTATGTCTTTTTGGCTTTTTGTGAAGTGTCATCTCAAAACGACGGCAATCATGGCTCTTCACCACTTCATTTCCGTTTTATCTCTTAATAATCCATTTATTCAAGCTCGCGAAGTATGCATGTATTGTTTCTTTTAATATGTCCTTTGGGTATCAGATTATCCAAGCCTTCTTTCTTGGTTATCTGCCGTAGAAACCTCAAATGTCACTTCCTAAAGTAAGAACTAAGCGACATCCCTGGACATGTGTAGTAGAACGGGAGCAGTCCACTCCCGTAGATTAAAGAAAGGTTTCAGATCACAATTCCTTTTGAGTTACCCAGATCAATATATATCAGTTTCATTCGGATGGGCAGAAAGGCCGTTAATTTGCGATTACAATAAAAAAAAAAGCGGGGAAACAATAATTCAAATATTGTAAACTAGCAGTATAGCCCGGCCTTGCTCGGGTGTAATAAAAGCTTTAAAATTAATCCATGGTCCTGGAGCTCAGACTCAGACTAAAGAATATTTGTGTGAAGTTTGGTGAGAATCGGATAAGAATTGTGGATTTATATAAAGGACATACAGACAGATAAACAGACACACACAAACATCATGCCTTATATATATATATATATATTATCGATCTTTTGCACTATTGTAAGAACTGCAAGCTTGAAACTTCTGAATATCGTTTCTTATGTCTTTGTCTATGAGTATATGAAATTTGATTAAAATCGGACTACTTCTTCTATAACCCGATTAAATTAGTTCATAATTTTGATACCAGATTCAATATACCATCTGATCTAAAACTAGTTTTATAGCATCTGATCGAAAATTTAGAATACACACCGGACCTATAAATAAACCCAGGAAAATTTGAAGGTAAATTTACTAAAACTGGTACTTACTGAGCAAATAAAAATATTTGAATAACGAGATCACCAACTGTAAAGTGTTGGTCCATGAGTTTTTGACATCGTAATTATGAATTCTGGATGTGCGTTGTGGTACAGTGGATATCGGCTCGGAAGAGAAACCGGGGAGCCGAGTTCGAATTCCAGTTGAATCCATTGTATTCACTTACGCGCAAATACCCTTGGGAAAAGGTATTAATCCGTCTCTTCCTTCCAGTTATGGGTTAAATAGCAGGACAGATTGGGTTCTATAGCCTTGGTCGGCAACCAGTCTAACGCAGAAAGCAATAGCAACCTACTGCGGGATAATCTTCTGCCCAGTCAGTCATGACTCTTTCGAGACATGATCGCCCATATCACGTATGGCACTTAACTGACTGACTGAATTATGAATTCAATCTCTCAGTTAGAAATGTGCATTTGGTCTGAGTATAAAACAGACAAGAAATAACTGAGTCAGTAAATAAGAACAAGACAAAATTTCTAGACTAGCAGTATAGCACGGTGTTGCTCGGGTGTAATGAAAGCTTTAAAACTAATCCATGGTCCTGGAGCTCAGACTCTTTGGATGTTGGCACGAAAGACTGAAAAGCAATAGTTGTTTCCAGTTAAAGCGAAACCGTAGACTAAAAGAAAAATGAATACAAACATCTTGCTTTATATATATATATATATATATATATATATATATATATATAAAGCAAGATGTTTGCATTCATTTTATTCATTTATATATATATATATATATATATATATATATATATATATATATTATCGATTTTCTGCTCTATTGTAACAACTGCAACCTTGAAACTTCTGAATATCGTTTCTTATGTCTTTGTCTATGAGTGTATGAAATTTTATTAAAATCGGACCACTCCTTCTATAATCCGATTTTTTCGATTATTGATTTTTTATATTTATCGGGGATACCTCGACACAAAACCTAGCTAAGAACAATCGCAGACGCTTATAGGACAATTGTGTAAATTTTCAACAAAATCGGTTCAGCCATTTTGGAGTCTATAGGTAACGGGCACACACACACACACACACACACACACACACACACACACACACAAAGTTCCATTTATAAATAAATTTAGATAATGGTTAAGTCTTCATTTCAGAAATTCAGATTTTATTAGTTAACAAAAATTAAAGTCTTCAGGAACGTCCAGTGTTTTTTCTCCGATGCCGAATATTGAACTTTCTGTGGATAGCTGACTCAATGGTGAATTTAAAAAGATTAAAATAATGAATGAAAATCAAAAGATCAAGAAATTTTGGCTTCATTAAAGTCTTCATGATTTTATTTGATATAAAACTAGCTTTATAGGATTAAAGTAATTACTCATACATCAATTGTCGTCGATTTGAAGAGAAAACAACCTTCTTTCATTTTCATACGCGTTTCATTATTCTATCTAATCTAAAACCCTTTTTTAGCATCATCAAAAACATAGATTGTACGTAACAATGCATCTTCGAAAATTTGAAAAGAAATAAATTTACTTAAATTGGATAGCAGTTTCATTATCGGATCTAAAAGTTGTTCTAATGCATTGGTAGTCAAACTTATCAATCGACCCTTGAGAATTTCAAGCTAAATAAATTTAATTTTCGTATCTGTTTCATTATTCTATTTGATCGAAACTTTTTTCTACATCATTAGACCTTACCAATCAACACTTGATGATAAAACTTAAATAAATTTACCTACTTTTCGAAACTGCTTCATTTTCGATCTGAGCTAAAATATGTTTTACTGATTTGGATGTCTTCAGTCTCAATCAACAATCACAAATTTTAAGTTAAAGACATTCATTTTAGTACCAGTTTAATTGTTCTATGAGATCTAAAACTTGTTTTATAGCATTGGATGCCTTACTTATTAATTGTCTCTCGAGAATTTTAAGAAAAGTAAATTTTCTTCATTTTGGTTCCAGTTTCATTATTCTATTTAATCTAAAACTTGTTTTGTATGATTGTCTTAATTATCAATCAATTATTGAAAATATGAAGAGAAAAATAATAGTTTTGACACCAGTGTCATTAATTTAACTGATTTAGAACTTGTTCTATAGCATCAGGTCAAAAGCTTAAGTTGGGCACACAACTTATCAACTAATGATTGATAATGTTAAGTTAACTAAATTTACTTAATTTTGATACAAATTTCATTATTCTGTTTGATTCAAAAATAGTTTTATAGGAATGAACGACTTACTTGCAATCAACTCTCAGAAATTTGAAGAGAAATAAGTCCGTAATTTCTATACAAGTTTCATTATATCATCTGTTCTCAAACTGGTTTTATAGAAGCAGGTTGAAAACTTACATTGGACACCGGACCTATCAATAAATTCTCTAAAATTTGAAGAAAAGTATACTTACTTCATTTGAAAACCACTTTCCTTATATTCTATGTGATCTAAAGCTTATTTTAATGCATTGGAGGCCTTAACAGTCGACTTTTGGAAATTTTAAGCAAAATAAATTGGCTCCATTTTTTTATATAATTGCAAAACTTACTTATCAATCAATCCTTGAAGACTTTAAGTTAAATAATTTTCCTTCATTTTGGTACCATGTTTTATTATGTTATCTGATCTAACACTTGTTTTATAGGAAGTGAAGCTTGACTTATATGTCTTTTTTCAAAACTCTGAAGTGTACGAATTTATCGAATGTTTTCTGACTCGCTACCTTCATTATTTCTTCGCTACTGTCTTTAACAAATGAGACTCATTATGCAACGTTCACCTTATTGAATGATATCAATGCGCTTTATATTCCTATAGTAAGGTGTAAGTTCTCTTTAGACAGCTTATTACCAAGAACTGCCTGTTTCAGAACAGACTCCCGGGAAGATGTTTTTCCAATCTCGACAATCGTGATCCCTTCAAATATATTGCTAACTGTTTTTCTTGCATGGCTCGATGGACTTCGCTTCTTGCCCTTTTTCTCACTCAAACAACATCACACAATATCTGGTCTAAATCTATTTTAGAGCATTGGTGACCTGAAGCCATTTGTATAACATGTATCAAGAACATTGTATTTGAACATACATATTCAGGCATAACATGCAGTATGAAATGACAGTTCATTTAGAAGAAAAATCACGCTGAAGCATACATGTATAGTATATAATATTTTATTTAATGATGAATAAATATTTCAAAATCTAAATTTATAGCAGAGAAAAGCAAAATGATTGAAAAAGGAAACAAACAAAGATATTTTATTCAATTGATTTCAACTTTATCACATGATTACAAAAAAAAAAGTTTTTTTAATGTTTGAAATTTCCAAGATTTATTAAACCAGTGAAAAAAGTGTTTCACGTCTAGAAAATATTCTGGTCGATTTTAAAAAATTTATAAAATTGCTAAATATTTTATGAATTGAATCTTTTTTTCAATTTTTTTTCAACATATTTAATTTATTAAATATTAATTTCATTTTTATTTTACAAGTAAATCACCTTTTGAAAGAATCGACCCAAGAAAAAATATATTTTCGTGTCTAAAAAAATTGATATATGCCCACAGATATTTTCTGGTGTCTCAGTTTAATGAACTTTTTTAATGAATATTTGTTTTGTTTTGTTTTGTTTTTTTCAGAAAATGCAATTAAAAAATTCAAACAATCTTTAACTTCTACTGAGATTAAATTCATACCCGAATTAATTACGTCTATTGACACGAGACTAAACAGGCATAAGGACAGGAAAATAAAGTGTTTTGCTTTTCATTTCAGTCTTTACTTAAGGAAAAGCCATAAAAAAGAAAAAAGAGAGATGAACGCAGATATATGAAGAAGATAAATTAAAAAAATCATTTTGGTATCAATCCAGATCTGAAAAAAAGAGATTTTAGGAAGATATCGCCATAATTAGAATTAAAATGAAAGATAATGCAAACAATTTCAACTTCATCATAATTTTTTTTAATAAATATTTTTGTTAATATTATTTTGATAATTATAACTTGTTGAGTTTTAAGTTATCATCACCGAAATCTAAAAATTACTAACAACCAGTGTTTGAAAGAAAACAATATCTGTAAATGGGAATCACTACAAAATACAAAGAAGAGAACTATATCGCAGTTTTAAAGAAGAAATACGACATCACAATACAACAAAGTTTCGTATAAAAAGTACTCCATATATTATTTTTGTCAGAAATTAATCAATATATTTACTTTTGGGGCTTAGAAAAAATATCTACTCCAAATATCTGAAAGTATTAACGAAAAGATCATTGATTTTCTTTTTAAACAAAAATAACAACATTTGCCATTTAGATAAGATAAACACAGACACATAACATCTTTTGCTGTACACGGTGTATTCTCAAAGGACTTACGGCCGCAAATCGGTCATAAGTTGGATTTAAGCAGACAGACACACACACACACATATACACAAACACCCACACACAAACACACGCACAAACACATATATATGCAAGTATATATTTATATATACATAATTTGTATATTTATGGTGGTATATATCTATGCATATATGAATGTGTGCAATTATATATATATGAACACAGGGTAATTAAAAAGTAATTCCCTATTTTATTTGTAATGAACTATCCCATCGAACTATAAAATTTACAAGATGAGAAAGTTCTTCACACATAAAATAGAGAGATACTTTTCACTCACCCTGTATACTGTATATGTGTGTATCGGTGCATACATACATGCATACATACATACATACATACATATATATGTAATTAAATTTGTTATACAATTAGAAAATAAAAATACATCGTTACACAGAAATTTCTGTGTTTCGAGATTTCTATGTTAGATGTTAGTTGTGAAAACGATTTACAACGATATATATATATATTTCCTCAGTGTTGACCTCAGTGTCCATTTATATAATTATATAAAATCTGTCTCTGATATTTAACACTTTTAACCATAGGTATAGTATACCAAAAACTATATTTTACCATATATATATATATATGTGTGTGTGTGTGTGTGTGGGTGTGGGTGTGGGTGTGTGTGTGTGTATGCATGTGTGTGCGTGTGTATTTAGGTGTGTGTGTGTGTGTGCATTCAAATTTATATTCAAGGAAATGGAATATATTGATGAATCTGTGCAGTTGTCAAGTTAAGCTAATTTTTCTTGTAACCCACTGAATATTACTCGCATGTCAATGACACATTCCTTCATAGAATATAGAATAATATTTCGTCTAATTATTCTTTATAATTGAACATTTTTTATCTTATTTAATATTTTTTTTATATTTCTTTACATCTATCAATATTCACACCCAAAAAAAACCCGAACACAAATCTTTCATTTTATATATATATATATATGTGTATGTGTGTGTGTGTGTGTGTGTGTGTGTGTGTTTGGGTGCGTGTGTGTGTTTGGGTGCGTGTGTGTGCTTGGGAATGTATGTATGTGTCAGTATGCGTGTGTGTGTGTGTGTGTGTGTGTTTGTGTGTGTGTGTGTGTGTTTGGGTGCGTGTGTGTGTGTGTTTGGGTGCGTGTGTGTGTTTGGGAATTGTGTGTGTGTGTGTGTGTGTGTGTGTGTGTGCACTAAAGAAAGGCTTTGATGAAACCAATGTTCAACTTGCCAAAACCTAAAACGCTTAACTGGAAAAGTATCGAATACAAACGACAATACTAGGAATAAGAAAAAAAGTCTAAAGGCAAACTGTCTTACTCAATAAATTAATGTCCTCGAAATCTAGATTGCCTCTAACTAGCAAAAAAAAAACCGAAAAAACACTTAACAACGTTAAATCATATGAAGGGATGGTCCTAGTCGTAATCCGAGTTTCACAATCACACTATATTTAGATGGCTTGAACTTATATTTTTTATTTTTTTATTTTTTTATTTTACTGGGTAAGTTTGCCACTAGGGCTTTTTTCTATCTCTCTTTCAATATTGTTGTTTTTATTCGAGACTTTTTTCATGATAAGAGTTTTAAGCTTTTGCAGGTTGACCTTTGTTTTCACCCACGTTTTTGCTTACCTTTAATATATATATATATATATATATATATATATATATATATATATATACTCGCTATTATGATTAAGATCGTTATATATATATATATATATATATATATATATCCTTCCTGTCATAGAGAGAGACAATAGCGAGGCAGTTCATTCTTTATTATTTTATCTTTTTGCAATAATGATATCATCGAGAAGTGCAGAACATTTTGTTTCGACATTGAAAGAAAAATGTCTCATCGTATTTATTATCATCATTACTACCTGATGAGAAATTGTTCTTTCAATTTCAAAACAAAATGCACACTTTTCTAGTAGATTGTAGTTTGTACCTTCTAAAGTATAATTTATAATAAATATTCATTGCTCTATATATAATAGAAAACAAACAAGGACTCTATAAGAATGCCGAATAATGTAAGGTATTATATATATATATATATATATATATATATATATATATATATAAGCAAAGCCAATAGATAACTATAAGTAACAAAATAGTGGGATGTTTCCGCGAATTAAATGTTTATGTGGTCACCTAAATAGTTATACCGGATGTTTCACAATCTTCAGGCGGTTCAAGTAAAGAAGTAATGAATTGATTATTGAATAAGGAATTGTGTATGTCCTGTAAACTCTGTAGACTCTGACCAAAATCTAAATTTTCAGATGCTATGAAACTAGTTTTAAATCAGATGGCATATTGAATCTGGTATCAAAAGTTTAATTATATATATATATATATATATATATATATATATATATATATATATACAAAAATCTAAAGCGAGCCAAAACCTACCGCGGTTTCACACTACGGATCGTCAGGGCAAAGGCTCTGACGATCCGTAGTGTGAAACCGCGGTAGGTTTTGGCTCGCTTTAGATTTTTGTGTGTCTTTGCTCTACTTTTGTATATTTTCTTTTGTACTTTGTATCGAGCACTTTTCTTGTGGTTGGTTCCGTTTGGGGTTTTTTTCTTTGCTGCGGAGTATTGAATGTTTTGTTCTTGTTCCGCGGGTTTCTTTTTTTTCTCCCCATTTATCCGAACGGAATTAGGTTCTGTTTGTTAGTGGTTTTTTTGAAGGTTTATTTTAGTATAAATTTACAGCCTACATACTTACAGAGTCTTTTTAGTTATTATATATATATATATATATATATAAGAAAGCGTAATCGGCGGATCTTATTGATTTCGCTGTTTAATAGCTCTGCTTCTTAAATCTTTATGTTTTTATTATTTCCTTAAATGTGTATTGAGCACATTTTAATACAATTATTTACTACCTTAATTAGAATCTAACCAATATTTTTTAATAATTATCTATCTATCTATCTATCTATCTATCTATCTATCTATCTATCTATTGGTTAAGTAACTGAGTATATCCTGTAAACTATGCTGATAGTTCTTTTATACAACTTTGCTGAAACATTGTCCATCTGATTTAATCTAGAGTGAGAAATTTAAAATGTATGTTCACTCCATTTTTCCTGCATCTGTATCAATATACGTAAGTCTGTCGTTAGTCTATATCAGTGTTTCACAACCGCAATCATCCTCTTAAGTTTGCCGTGATATATTGTCCACCGAAAAAAAAGACGGTCTGCTTATCGCACTTTCTACAAATCATTGAAGAATTCGCGAAAAACACCAGACTCATGTTTAACACTACATAAACTGTATAGAAACATTCACAGAAACCCTTTACACATTTTGTTATGTGTGCCTTGATATTTTCATTTGCCCCTAGGTGTGCTGTTGCTTAAAAACGTTGAGAAACACTATTCAATGCTAACTTCATGTGATCGAGCAAATGTGAATTTATCATGATGCTAATCTTTGGTGCTTTATTGGCAAAAACTCTAATAACTTAATTTACCCATATCTTCAATCACCTTTTTAATATAGCCCTCATCTTTTTTTACTAGAATTCCAACGTTTCGGCCGTTGTTGCTTTAGGCCCTCTTTACGTGTCTATCGATCCGAGTAACAAAAATAAGATTTTATCTAAGTGTTACATTGTTTTCGTTCTACTCTCCATGTCTAGGGACACTTGGACTTATTCTTTTCATAAAGCTTAGTCAATACTAAGACGCTTTTTTCTCTCTTTCTTTGGCTCAGAGATTGAACTCACTATTGCTAGGCTATCAAATTTCTGAATTAATGCATTTACTCTCTAAGATAAAATATTAACAAACTCTCCTTACTCTGTCCATATCTAAACTTATTTATAAATGGAACTTTGTTTGTGTATGTGCGTGTGTCCATTACCTATAGACTCCGAAATGGCTGAACCGATTTTCTTGAAAATTTACACAGTTGTACTATAAGCGTCTGCAAATGTTCTTAGCTAGGGTTTGTGTCGAGGTATCCCCGATGAATATCGAAAATCGATAATCGAAAAAAATCGGGTTATAGAAGGAGTGGTCCGATTTTAATCAGATTTCATACACTCATAGACAAAGACATAAGAAACGATATTCAGAAGTTCCAATGTTGTAGTTCTTACAATAGTGCAGAAAATCGATAATATATATATATATATATATATATATATATATATATATATAAAGCAAGGTGTTAGTGTTCATTTTTCTTTCAGTCTACGGTTTCGCTTTAACTGGAAACAACTGTTGCTTTTTAGTCTTTCGTGCCAACGTCCAAAGAGTCTGAGCTCCAGGACCATGAATTAGTTTTAAAGCTTTCATTACACCCGAGCAACACCGGGCTATACTGCTAGTCTAGAAATTTTGTCTTGTTCTTATTTACTGACTCAGTTATTTCTTGTCTGTTTTATACTCAGACCAAATGCACATTTCTAACTGAGAGATCGAATTCATAATTACGATGTCAAAACTCATTTACCAACCCTTTACAGTTAGTTATCTCGTTATGCAACTATTTTTATTTGCTCAGTAAGTACCAGTTTTAGTATATTTACCTTCAAATTTTCCTGGGTTTATTTATAGGTCCGGTTTGTATTCTAAATTTTCGATCAGATGCTATGAAACTAGTTTTAGATCAGATGGCATATTGAATCTGGTATCAAAATTATGAACTAATTTATCTTCAAAGTTTCAAGAATTGATTACTAAGTAAGATCTCGTGACCTATAAAACAAGTTTTTAATCAGACAAAATAATGAAACTGATATCAAATTGAAGAAAATTTAGTAAACTTAAAATTTTCAAGCGCCACTGATAAGTCGTGTGTCCAATCTAAGTTTTTGACCAGATGCTATATAACAAGTTTTAGATCAGTTAAATTAATGACACTGGTATCGAAGTTATTTTTTTCTTTTCGTATTTTTAAGGGTTGATTCATAATTAAACCTTTAATCATTTCTAGGTAAGAGAGAATAACGAAACTGGTACCAAAATAGAGTAAATTTATTTACCTTATAATTCTCTAGGGTCGATTGATAAGTCATCCAATGCTATAAAACAAGTTTTAGATCAGTTAAATTAATGACACTGGTATCGAAGTTATTTTTTTCTTTTCGTATTTTTAAGGGTTGATTCATAATTAAACCTTTAATCATTTCTAGGTAAGAGAGAATAACGAAACTGGTACCAAAATAGAGTAGATTTATTTACCTTATAATTCTCTAGGGTCGATTGATAAGTCATCCAATGCTATAAAACAAGTTTTAGATCAGTTAAATTAATGACACTGGTATCGAAGTTATTTTTTTCTTTTCGTATTTTTAAGGGTTGATTCATAATTAAACCTTTAATCATTTCTAAGTAAGAGAGAATAACGAAACTGGTACCAAAATAGAGTAAATTTATTTACCTTATAATTCTCTAGGGTCGATTGATAAGTCATCCAATGCTATATAACAAGTTTTAGATCAGTTAAATTAATGACACTGGTATCGAAGTTATTTTTTCTTTTCGTATTTTTAAGGGTTGATTCATAATTAAACCTTTAATCATTTCTAGGTAAGAGAGAATAACGAAACTGGTACCAAAATAGAGTAAATTTATTTACCTTATAATTCTCTAGGGTCGATTGATAAGTCATCCAATGCTATATAACAAGTTTTAGATCAGTTAAATTAATGACACTGGTATCGAAGTTATTTTTTCTTTTCGTATTTTTAAGGGTTGATTCATAATTAAACCTTTAATCATTTCTAGGTAAGAGAGAATAACGAAACTGGTACCAAAATAGAGTAAATTTATTTACCTTATAATTCGCTAGGGTCGATTGATAAGTCATCCGATGCTATATAACAAGTTTTAGATCACTTAAATTAATGACACTGGTATCGAAGTTATTTTTTTCTTTTCGTATTTTTAAGGGTTGATTCATAATTAAACCTTTAATCATTTCTAGGTAAGAGAGAATAACGAAACTCGTACCAAAATAGAGTAAATTTATTTACCTTATAATTCGCTAGGGTCGATTGATAAGTCATCCAATGCTATATAACAAGTTTTAGATCAGTTAAATTAATGACACTGGTATCGAAGTTATTTTTTTCTTTTCGTATTTTTAAGGGTTGATTCATAATTAAACCTTTAATCATTTCTAGGTAAGAGAGAATAACGAAACTCGTACCAAAATAGAGTAAATTTATTTACCTTATAATTCGCTAGGGTCGATTGATAAGTCATCCAATGCTATAAAACAAGTTTTAGATCAGTTAAATTAATGACACTGGTATCGAAGTTATTTTTTTCTTTTCGTATTTTTAAGGGTTGATTCATAATTAAACCTTTAATCATTTCTAGGTAAGAGAGAATAACGAAACTCGTACCAAAATAGAGTAAATTTATTTACCTTATAATTCGCTAGGGTCGATTGATAAGTCATCCAATGCTATATAATAAGTTTTAGATCAGTTAAATTAATGACACTGGTATCGAAGTTATTTTTTTCTTTTCGTATTTTTAAGGGTTGATTCATAATTAAACCTTTAATCATTTCTAGGTAAGAGAGAATAACGAAACTCGTACCAAAATAGAGTAAATTTATTTACCTTATAATTCGCTAGGGTCGATTGATAAGTCATCCAATGCTATATAACAAGTTTTAGATCAGTTAAATTAATGACACTGGTATCGAAGTTATTTTTTTCTTTTCGTATTTTTAAGGGTTGATTCATAATTAAACCTTTAATCATTTCTAGGTAAGAGAGAATAACGAAACTCGTACCAAAATAGAGTAAATTTATTTACCTTATAATTCGCTAGGGTCGATTGATAAGTCATCCAATGCTATAAAACAAGTTTTAGATCAGTTAAATTAATGACACTGGTATCGAAGTTATTTTTTTCTTTTCGTATTTTTAAGGGTTGATTCATAATTAAACCTTTAATCATTTCTAGGTAAGAGAGAATAACGAAACTCGTACCAAAATAGAGTAAATTTATTTACCTTATAATTCTCTAGGGTCGATTGATAAGTCATCCAATGCTATATAACAAGTTTTAGATCAGTTAAATTAATGACACTGGTATCGAAGTTATTTTTTTCTTTTCGTATTTTTAAGGGTTGATTCATAATTAAACCTTTAATCATTTCTAGGTAAGAGAGAATAACGAAACTCGTACCAAAATAGAGTAAATTTATTTACCTTATAATTCGCTAGGGTCGATTGATAAGTCATCCAATGCTATATAATAAGTTTTAGATCAGTTAAATTAATGACACTGGTATCGAAGTTATTTTTTTCTTTTCGTATTTTTAAGGGTTGATTCATAATTAAACCTTTAATCATTTCTAGGTAAGAGAGAATAACGAACCTGGTACCAAAATAGAGTAAATTTATTTACCTTATAATTCGCTAGGGTCGATTGATAAGTCATCCAATTCTATAAAACAATTTTAGATCAGTTAAATTAATGACACTGGTATCGAAGTTATTTTTTTCTTTTCGTATTTTTAAGGGTTGATTCATAATTAAACCTTTAATCATTTCTAGGTAAGAGAGAATAACGAAACTGGTACCAAAATAGAGTAAATTTATTTACCTTATAATTCGCTAGGGTCGATTGATAAGTCATCCAATGCTATAAAACAATTTTAGATCAGTTAAATTAATGACACTGGTATCGAAGTTATTTTTTTCTTTTCGTATTTTTAAGGGTTGATTCATAATTAAACCTTTAATCATTTCTAGGTAAGAGAGAATAACGAAACTGGTACCAAAATAGAGTAAATTTATTTACCTTATAATTCTCTAGGGTCGATTGATAAGTCATCCAATGCTATATAACAAGTTTTAGATCAGTTAAATTAATGACACTGGTATCGAAGTTATTTTTTTCTTTTCGTATTTTTAAGGGTTGATTCATAATTAAACCTTTAATCATTTCTAAGTAAGAGAGAATAACGAAACTGGTACCAAAATAGAGTAAATTTATTTACCTTATAATTCGCTAGGGTCGATTGATAAGTCATCCAATGCTATAAAACAAGTTTTAGATCAGTTAAATTAATGACACTGGTATCGAAGTTATTTTTTTCTTTTCGTATTTTTAAGGGTTGATTCATAATTAAACCTTTAATCATTTCTAAGTAAGAGAGAATAACGAAACTGGTACCAAAATAGAGTAAATTTATTTACCTTATAATTCTCTAGGGTCGATTGATAAGTCATCCATTGCTATAAAACAAGTTTTAGATCAGTTAAATTAATGACACTGGTATCGAAGTTATTTTTTTCTTTTCGTATTTTTAAGGGTTGATTCATAATTAAACCTTTAATCATTTCTAAGTAAGAGAGAATAACGAAACTGGTACCAAAATAGAGTAAATTTATTTACCTTATAATTCGCTAGGGTCGATTGATAAGTCATCCAATGCTATAAAACAAGTTTTAGATCAGTTAAATTAATGACACTGGTATCGAAGTTATTTTTTTCTTTTCGTATTTTTAAGGGTTGATTCATAATTAAACCTTTAATCATTTCTAGGTAAGAGAGAATAACGAACCTGGTACCAAAATAGAGTAAATTTATTTACCTTATAATTCGCTAGGGTCGATTGATAAGTCATCCAATGCTATAAAACAAGTTTTAGATCACATAATAAAACGTAACTGTTATGAAAATTATTTCATTAAATTAACATTGAGTGTAGATTGGTTGTGGTCGGTGTAAATAAAATTTAAACATCTCAGTAATCTAATAGAAAATATTTAGTTCGATATAAATTTAACTATTATCATTAAAATAATGTCAAATTTAAGAATCTGGTTCTTATGAAGTTAATACGTGCTGTATATCTACTTATATACAGAAATGGCATGTTCCTATCCTCTTAAGTACGTGAGCACTATTGGAGTAAAACGAAGAGTGGAGTGATCATACCGATCCATACTCACTGTTGTTCCATTTTCTGCTTCTGAGCAGAAGGAGGCCCAAACAATGCTCCGCCGAAGGGTAGAGTTTTGTTTGGGGTGAAATAACAAGAGCCCGTCACAGCCTTAAGCTTGGTCTACGGGATAGTTTTGGCTGAGCTTAAGCACTTAGAATTCTCATTTTAATTGACCTTATATCTCATCCAGCTTAATGGGAAGGTGGTAAATAGCAAAAGTAAAGTGATCATTCTTAATGTCTATTCTCTTGTTTAACTCTCTGCTACCGAGCGGAGAGGAACCTATACGATACTCCCTTGAAGGGTAGAGTTTCGTTTAGGATGAGAAAACAGGAGTACGACTTAAACTGGGTCTACGGGATCTTTTTGAGCTTACGGACTCAGAAACCCCGATTTAATTGATCTTGTGTCGCATCCGCCTTGATGGGAAGGTGGTAAATATCAAGATTACAGTGATTATACTGACTAACAGTTCACTAGCAGTGTATCTACTTTCACGCACCGTGCGAGTCTTGTATTTGTTGATATACTATTATTCCCAACCTTCCTATTGGAGATTACTCCCGCAGTAACCTTTTAGGGTTACAATAATAAGCTATACAATAATCGTATTATCAAAATATATTTAGCGTATCCATGTAAGACACTTACAATAAGAAATCGACTATTGATATTTCTGGGGTGCATAATGGAGAAAGACGTTCGAAGAATCTGGCACTCACAAAAATGCAAGAGATGCGTAAAAATGCAACCAGTGAACTAAATAGTTTGTATCAATTTGCAGCAGAACGAGAAAAGAGAGTCATAAACATTTAATGATAAAAGATATGAAGATCCATGTTCATCCACATTCTGAACAGAAGAAGCATTATTTAGAAAGAGATAAATATTTTCAAACAGCAATACAGTATGCCAGGTAAAATACAAAAATGAATATTATGAAAAGAAAGAACGTAGAATAAGTTTTATGAAATATTTTTCAAGACGTACATGATTTAATAAATACAATAATAAGGTTATATTAATTCAACCACTTGGAATCAATTAAAAGACATCCTAGTAATACAGTAATAATTTATTTTAAACAAATCGAAGGTAAAAATAAAATTTAACCTATTTTTATTCGGATTGCTTTAGAGCTCTATCAAAGATTAAGAAAATATATACAAAAAATACCAATGTCATGATTGAAACGGAAAGATTTATTTTTTCACCATATTTTGTTTTTTAATCATTTCACCCCGAGCAAGGTAGAAACGCCACTGATGTGCAGGGGGTTACATAAATTTAAAAAGATTAATTAGAAAAGAGTGAGGAGTACAAGCTAGTTAGAAAGGAACAATAGAAAGCTGAGAAAGAAGGTGCAATGACAGATACATAGGTGGAGAGAAAGGGAAGGTTATACAGGGGAGGGGAGAGAGCTAGAGTCCAGTGGTTAGTAGATGAGTATTAACTTTGCATTTAAATTTCTGGAGGTTGTAGCCGTCAGGAAAGCAAGAATACGGGAGTGAGTTCCACAGGCGGGAAGTGCGAGAGAGGAAGCTGCAGGAGTAGAAGTGCAAGAGAGGAAGCTGCAGGAGTAGCACGCTATTTGAATGAAGGAGTCAGAGCTATGTAGTAATAATAAATAATAATAACTAGCTAATATTTTCAAATATAATTTGTATGAATATAAAAATAGATCCAAATAGGCGTTATCTAAGCTTTTATTAAATAACCATTAAGTGCACAATACGTTTACTGGATGAAGGAATCCGGTTTCCAAGTAAAGGTTTTAGAGAGTATATATTAATTCTTTCCAGCTTTCTTTATGTTAACAAAGTGGCTATTATGAACTTTTGAAAAATTCTGTTTTTCATTGATGTCTGACTCATATTAGCTCGAAGGGCTTCTTAAGGTAGAGAGTTACTGAGTGAAATTGGAAGTGAAGATTATTAAGATAGATAACGGCTGAACTTGGATTTAAAGAAACCAAGGTTGTAGTTGTTTTGCAAGCATTCGCTCGAGAGAGTTTGTTCAATAAAGTAACTGTTCTGTCTATGTGCACGACGGCTCCCAGGTGTAAAGGTCAGAGCCAGTGCCACGTACGAATGTAACTTGATTATATATATATATATATATATATATATATATATAATTTGTGTGAGTTTATATGTGTGTGTATGTGTGTGTGTGTGTGTGTGTATGTATGTGTGTGTGTATGTGTGTGTGTGTGTGTGTGCGTGCGTGTGAAAACACACAATAAACAGACAATATTACGGAAAATTCCGACACATTTTAATTTATTTATTTTCATGAAAAAATTTCTTAAAAATAACGCCTGATAATTCCGAAAGATGGAAAATATTGTAGCTTACTCGGTTTATCTTACTAAATTTAATATTTAAAAGCACTGCGTGCTAAATATTTGTTTTTTTTTTATTTTTCTTTATTTGTGTATTGAGCACTTTTTAATACAACTGTTTACTGGTCTAATTTGACTGACCAATAACTGTTCAATAATTATATATATATATATATATATATATATATATATATATAAGTTACCGATTGCATTCCATTAGTTTGATATTCATTTGATATTACGTTATATATTGTTCGAACCGTTGTCTTCATCTTTACTGCTATGTTTACAACGTTTGTACGCTCTGGCTGTGTACAGGTGCTAGGAATGTGGAAGCGAAATTTGATTACGATCAGCGGGTTATATCATTTTCATTCCATGTGCAATGCTACTTCTAATAACCATGTTTTTATTTCCTTTCAACTCAACTCCCTGTTATTTGTTCACCACTGCTGTAGACTCGCGTCTCTTTGGTTCAAGTCATTGGAACTAAACAACGTCTATAACCACTGGGCCATGTGTCCTTGTAATGGCATGAGAATAACAATGGTATACACCAGTGATCGCAATAAAGGGTTCGATACGAACATTTTAGTATTTGAAGAAGGCCGGAGCGTACAACGACCGAAACGTCGTAAACATGACAGGAAATATAAAGACAAGAGTCTAAACAATGTAAACAGTGTTACATACTACCTCATCTCAGAATTATAGACAAATACTGATTGTTATTAGTTCAATATGCTGCTGAGCGTTTGTCAGGCAGTTCTAACATAACTGTTCGTTGATTTAAGCCACTTTATAAAAGACTGAGGTTTTCCTGGATGCATATTTCGGATTAAATAATTATTTCCATAAACACAAATCTTCATTGTTCTTATTAAATTACTTACTATATTTTGTTTTGCAGTATATTATATTTAGGCTCTGCTAATTTGACATTGAGCCATCGGTTTATTTTAAATTTGAATTGTTTTAGCTTATTTTAAGTTTTCAACTTATCATCGTGTGATTATTACTCTGTATTGCATCCTGTGTGTGATTTGATGTATTTATTCACAGTTTATTTCCAGTTTTTAAATCCATCTGCTATAAACTTTTTTTCAAAATATTCTGTGTGAAATTTACATTTGTTTATTCATCAACTGTCTGAACAAGGCAATTGAAAGATTTTTCTTTACATTGCTGAAATAAATTCTAGAATTATAACCGTTTAATTATGTGTTGAGCTTTCTTCTCAATATATATATCACTTTTATTAAATCTTCAACAATCTTGGTATTTGGTCATAATAAAATTAGACCAGTACACGGTTGTATTAATATGTGTTCAATACAATTATATTGTAGAATTTTTTAATATTCTTTATTTGTAAACGAGTTATTACGCAGCCCAGGTTTCTACGATGTGGTGTCTTCAGGCGATTTGCTATAACTGATTTTACCATTTACCGTTTTTTTTAGGAACGCTCACGTAACGGTATACCTATTGGGTTTATACAAGCATGTGTGAAAACGTTATAACTTTATGTAATTTTAAAAATTGAGCGTTCAAAAATTCCCCATTACGTGAGTTTAAAAAAAAGCATCGTTACGTGAGCGTTCATAACAAAAAAAAAGAAGCTAAACGGTATAATCAGTTATTGCAAATCGTCTGAAGACACCATATGGTAGAAACCTAGGTCGCGTAATAAATCGCTTACAAATGAAGAATATATATATAATTGTAAAATGTATGCTGAAATCTTAAAATAAGTTAACAAGGGCAAATCGGTGGATAAAACTGAAACATGGCAATTATTTATGAAACTAAGGAAGCTCTGGCAATTGTACGATTTACTCAGGTTTGCAACCTCAAGGACGAAATCATCCAAAACGTTAGAAGCATACTAGCGGTAATGTTCTTACAAATAATTAGAAAGGACAATGTCAGAATATTTCAAAAGAAGATTCCAGAAAAAAAAACTACCCCACCTAACACCTATTTATATCCAAACGAAAACAAAAGAATCAGTTAGACGAGAGAAGACTACACGGAATTCGTTTAAGCACTTTGAATTCAAAATAATGTGTTTTTCAGTACTGATCTCTTACCTAGCAAATAAAAAAAAAATCTCCTATAATACGTTCACGAAGAAAAAAATTTTCATATACATTAATTCTGGAGATAAAATCACTGTAAAAATAAATTAAAATAAATAATGGTAAAAAGTTATTTGGGAAATGCCGATCCAAAATGGTAAAAAAAATTAAGGTCAGCAGAGGTGGTAGAGAAATGAAAGACGAGAATTTGTCTTCTAGTTGACAAGTCTGTCCAAAGTGGCAGAAGGATCTCTATGGAAAGTGAAGAAAAAAACTAGCCAGCTACAATGACGTAGTAATAGAGACTGAGAAAATGTAGTACAGAACAGTAATGAAATGAGCAATCGTTTTGGTTAAGAAGTAGACTAAAAAATACAGAAGCAAAATTCTTAGTAGCGTCAAGATATAAGATGGCCATAAAATCATTAAGGAGAAAAAATTCATCATGATACATCCAAGTCCGTGAGATTATCTCGGTCTTTTGAGTGAACACAGCAGTACATTAAAAAAAATTTGAATAGTAATAATAATATTTAAAAAGTGCAGTCAAAGACCACAAACCTAAGCAATACTGACATCATCTCATTGATTAGTGATATGATTATTAAAATGACAAAAAAAATTGCAATGAACTCTCAAGAGTGAAAAAACAAAAAATGAACTCGATCGCTTTCATAATTAAATGCGCACTTACAATGAAACAGAGGAGGTATTTCAGTATTTAGAAATGATATAGGGGAGTTAATTCAGTATTTAGCACTTGAAAGGCAAAAAAGAAAAAAAGATTATTACTAAAGCCGGAAAAATAACCCAGAATCTTTATCCCGTACCGGACCAAACCAATAAGCTAAGCAGTTCGTGCAAGTCATGAGGCTAATAATCCATAAAATTTTCATCCGAATCCATACAGTGTCTTGTGATATCATGAACACGGACAGAGAGACAAACAAACAAACAAACAAAAAAAAAAAGAAACAGAAAACGTGAGAGATTAATGTGAAAATTGAAAACAAGTATCGTACCAGTGATAGTGGATGCACATGGAATGATAAAAAATGGAACAAAAAGAAAAAAAACATTGAAAAATCCCTGGAAAGCCAAGCTTAAGAGATATATAAAAATGTCTTGTTAAGTACAGCCCACAAACTAAGAAGAACTTTGTCTATGTAATGCTAGGGATGTTAGGGAATATAGAGAAAACATGAAATGGAGCCAAAAGAACACACTACGACCTGCCTTAGGTCTTCCCGCAGACTTAGTAGGTAGTGCGACCATAGCAGAAATCGATTTATAATGAAAAATGAAAATAACAATAATAATAATAATAATAATAATAAATACAATAAAGAAGAAGAAAAAGACCTTTCCTTTTCTGCACAGATTAAAATCTGAAAAGTAAAGGTTTTATTGTTACTGCACAGAATTACTGATTGCTAATTAGAAATTACCAGGCACTCATACGAAAAAATGTTGTATAACCGAAATTCAACTCGATCTGTCTTGCAAAACAACAACAATCGGCCTTCAAAAATAACTAGAAGTTACAGAATGAGAATCTGTTTCAAAGAACACGAAAAAAAGTATCTTTATTCAGCAGCAATAAAGGAAGACAACAAGTTCAGAATGAAATGTCAAGTGTGTAAAGAAATGCGAGCAAAACACAATACACCAACTGCAGCTGCGAAAACCTTATAAAAGAAAGCAAAGGCAAATTTAATGGACCCGATATAGAAACGATTGCAAGATAAATCTCTGCTCGTACCAATAAGCTTATGTAGATAAACCCCATAACCATGAATTTTTTATTCAGGCTGCAAAGGACCAATGCTTGCTAACTAGAAATTGCCAAGCAAACGTACTGAAAAACAGACGATCTTGTATCAGATTACACGATATTGGCACTCATTGAATATAAAACCCATCTTGAGAGAGTGGACCAATCGTAAAATCTCCAACTTTTACGGAAAGAAAACTACAATTGGTATGAACACCGCTCAGACTTGGTTACATATATAGGACCTGTAACAATTTTATGGAACTTTACAACACACTCAGACAGAACTATCAAAGCTTATCACCCAGACATCAAGATCAGAGACAGCAAATAGAAAATGTACCTTATTGACGGTATGCAGCGGATATCGTGGACTGAGCATGCGAGCAACGATGAGGCGTTGCAAAGAATGGCAACGAAAAGGAAATTAATAGTGAGCATCAGGAAGAGACAACTGAAGTTCCTGGGGCATGCAATGAGGAAGGAGGGCTTGGAGAACCGGATACTGACAGGCCAGATTGAAGGAAAAAGAGACAGAGGAAGGCAGCAGATAACGTCAGGTGGATGACGGAACGGGGATTGCGTGGTGTAACAGGAAAAACATACTAAGAGCCACCAGGGATAGAGAGACGTGGAGAACCACGATCCCCTACGTCTTGAAGGGACAGGGCATATAGAAGAAGAAGTCCCTGAAGACTGTAATGTATCATTGAAAATCTTAAAAAATCTATAAAAATACAAGTAATTTGAAATCAAATTCTTAAAAAATGTAGCACATGATGACATTCAACAATTCCAGTTGGAGCCCTCGGAGAGATTGGAAAAGATATCAATTGATATATTGAAGAGATTCTTGCTAGCCTAAGTCTTAAAGAAACACAAAAATATACAATACGACATACACTTAACTAAGGGCTTTGTCTATGTAAAATATGTGTTCTTAGTTTCTTATTTATTACTCAAAAAATGCTGTGTGGAAAATGTTGTGGTGCTATTTCTGACCTTAGAATTCTGGTTGATACCCGGACAGAAATGAGCATACACCAGAAATCAAAAGAAAAAAGGCAATAATAATAATAATAATAATAATAATAATAATAAGAAGAAGAAGAAGAAGAAGAAGAAGAAGAAAAAGAATATTGTAACATAGCAATCAAGGAATTCGAAAAACGGTCAAAATATAAAAACCTGGAAATTGAAATTGAAAAAATTTGGAAATTGAAAACAAGTATCGTACCAGTGATAGTAGGTGCACTTGGAATGATAAAAATGGAACAAAACAACACATTAAAAGAATCCCTGGAAAGCTCAGCTTAAAAGATACACAAAAAAATGCTTTGTTAAGTACAGCCCACATACTAAGGAAAACTTTGTCTATGCAACGCTAGGGATGTTCTTCTTAGTGTGTGGGCTGTACTTAACAAGACAAGGGGAGATAGAGAAAACATGAAATGGAGCCAAAAGAACACACCAGGACCAGCCTTAGGTCTTCCCGCAGACTTGGTAGGTAGTGCGACCATAGCCGAAATCGAATTATGATGAAAAATGACATGATAATAATAATAATAATAATAATAATAATAATAATAATAATAATAAACAAAGAGAGGCTTACTTGACTATTACATTATTAGTTTTATATTCACGTAAGCTCCAGTCATGATAGTCTAATTCATCTAATCTGTTATTCAGATAATATACAATTTACTTAAATTCTCATTCCCCAAATCTCTTAATCAGTTAATCTATTGTTTTTATTGTAAGGTATGTTTTTTTAATCTCATGATTGTGTATCAAACGAACGAAAGCAACTTTATACTTCTTGTAAATATATCCTTGACAAACGCACAGACGAGTACCAATTTCTTCGAATGTTTCGGTCTTATATAATCTTCAGATGCAAAAATCTATTCTGACTCTCAACGTAAAAAACATTTTATTGTCTTTAAAACACCTTCAAAAATTCATAATGAACTATTCAAAACCTTAAAAGTGAACCATTCATGTTAAAAAACGAACAGAGAAAATATTAAAGAAAAAAAAGTATTTAGTATATTTCTCATGCCGCTCGTTCCAGCCCTGTTGTGTCTGTGTGATGTTTGCTTATATAATTGTTTTCTTTTTTAAATATTTTAGTCCATATTTGAAATAGTTCAAAGAAAGTCTCAATGGGCTTTTGCAGGAAGCCATAGAAACCAGAGTCAATATTGCCTCGTTATTATTTCCCGGGCGCATATCCTGTTCATTTAGATTAGGCTCCAGTTCAATAAAATCTCGCTTGCTTGCCTTCTTTTATTTTCCTGTTCACAGAACTAGACGATGCCAGCGGGGCCCACTACCCTTTCCAACAATCATATCTCCAAGATGAATTTTTTCTTCTCCAGTCGAATCAGGACAAAGAAGCACTTTCCCAAGTAATTCGTCATTGCCAATTTTATTGTCATGATATACGAACAATTCTATTGAAATATCCTTGATATACTCCCGGCTCAAGTTAAACACGAGAGCCTCGTTCCAGTCTGGGTTGTGTGTGTTTCTTTTTGTCGTCGTCTTCTTCCGTTTCATTTTCTTCCCGGCATACACTAAAGTTACTTTAACATAAGGATCTGAAAAAGAAAAGTAAAAACAATATTCAGTTTGTTTTATTTTCTGAATTACGAAGATGAAGAATTATCGATATTTACATGATTTACATGCGGTTCGTAGTGGACACATCAACGCCGTGTAATCATGTAAGCATTTTGGACACTTCGACGTAGTGTAATGGTTATTAAGCTCATATCGCTAGATAAATTACAACTGAGCAGTGAGTTTCATTCTCACTCGGTGCCCCATATTTTCGGCCTTGTGCCACATCTAAGCTGCCCTTAGAAAAGCATTTTGGACACTTCGACGTCGTGTAATGGTTATTAAGCTCATATCGCTAGATAAATTACAACTGAGCAGTGAGTTTGATACTTTCGGCCTTGTGCCACATCTAAGTTGCGCTTAGAAAATAATTTTGGGCAATTTAACGTGGTATAATAGTTATAAAGCTTTTATCGCTCAATAAATTACAGCTGAGCAATGAGTTCGATTCTTACTCAGCGGTCCATACTTTCGGCCTTGTGCATTTAGAACTATGTGGTCTATTGTCTTCATATTTGTTGTTATCATTCTCTCTTTGTTGTTGTTCTCTTCAGTCTTCATAAATTTCTTTTTGATCGAGTTTACCTTCAGGGGATTTCTAATTTAACACTTTATTTAATATACAATATTCTCGTTTCGCTGCCTATGTCTAGAGGTAAAAAGCTTCTAATGCTGCTTATTGTTCGTCCCATTCCAACAGGGGAAAGCTATACACTGCCCAGTTCGGTGAGGGCAGTTAAACGTGTCAAGCAGCATAGTTTGTCTCATCAGCGGGCAAATTAGAGTCAAGGATAGAATTTTCCACTCGAATTTCGATTTATTTCATCCTCAATGACACATGGCCCAGTGATTAAAATCGTTAGTTAGCAACTTGACTCAAAGTTGTGAGTTAAATACCTGGCTAGTGCAGCGATGAACAGAAAATTTGAGTTGAGTTAAAGGGAAATAACTTAGGCATATGTAAGTGGCATGATTAATAGAACGAGAACAATCTACCCCAGTGTTCGAAATAATGGATTCAGTTCAAAATTCTGATCACATGCCCTAGTGGATAAAGGCATTGATTAGAAGTAACTTGACTCAAAGATTTGCGAATTCAATAACTGGTTACAGCAGTGGTGAGAAGAAAATTTAGAGATTTGTGTGAAAAGGTGATCACTAAGGCATTCAGAAATGGCATGACACATGGATCGTGAACAATCTACCCAATTCCTGTAAGTAAAGGGTTAAGTTTAAAATTCTAATCACATGAAGAAGGTCGGAGCGTACAACAACCTAAACGTCGTGAATATTGCAATGAAGATGAAGACTACTGTCCGAACGATGTAAATCTATCTAAACTTATTTATAAATGGAACTTTGTCTGTCTGTGTGTGTTTGTGTGTCTGTGTATGTGTATCCGTTACTTATAGACTCCGAAACGGCTGAACCGATTTTCTTGAAAATTTACACAGTTCTACTATAAGCGTCTGCGAATGTTCTTAGCAAGGTTTTGTGTCGAGGTACCCCAGATAAATATCGAAAATCGATAATTTAAAAAAAATGGGTTATAGAAGGAGTGGTCCGATTTTAATCAAATTTGATACACTCATAGACAAAGACATAAGAAACGATATTCAGAAGTTTCAAGGCTGCAGTTCTTACAATAGTGCAGAAAATTGATTAAATATATAGATATAAAAAAGGCAAGCTGTTTGTGTGTGTGTGTGTGTGTGTGTGTGTGTGTTTATATGTCTGTATGTCCTTTATACTAATCCACAATTTTTATCCTATTCTCATCAAACTTCACACAAATATTCTGTAGGCTGAGTCTGAGCTCCAGGACCATGGATTAATTTTAAAGCTTTCATTACACCCGAGCAACGCCGGGCTATACTGCTAGTAATGTAAATAAAGATTAAGAATATCAATCCAATGATTGCATCAAGGACAATCCCAAAATGTGTACCATAGTAACAGAAAGAAACCATCTTAAAGCGTCGGTTTGGGTATTTTTAACACAGTTCAATCTCTGAACCGAGTGTGTGTTACTTGGACTCAGTAAACAGGCCAAGTAAAAAACTGAGTAGTATATAACAAGATATCCTAGATATGAACAACGGAAAGAGAGAAAAATTTTATTATTTAATTCTACGGAATCAAATTAATAATTCAGAAATTTGGTGGCCTAGTTATTGTAAGATCAATCTTTCGGCGAGGTAGTACAGACTTAGTCTCAGTTGGAAAGAGTTTCAATATTGACTAAGCTCTATTAAAAGAATAAGCATATCGGCTTCGAACGAGAAATCGGAGAGACGAGTTCGAATTCCAATTGAATTCGTTGCATTCACTACCCCTGGGAAAGGTGTTAATCCGCCCTTTCTGTCTCCAGCTATGGATTAAATAGCAGGACAGATTGGGTTCTACAGCCTTGGTTGACAACTAGTCTACAGCAGTAAGTAATGACTTCCTACTACGGGAAGATCAGTCAGTCATTTTTCTTTCGAGACATGATCGCCGAGGTGACTGACTGCTGATCTCTAAACATGGAAAGCAGAACGAGAACACTTTACAACTTAGGGAAAAATCCTATTTTGTTACCCGGATCAATAGACAGCTTAAGAAGGCTAAAGTCAACAATGGCTGAAACGTTGTCATTATAACAAAAAAAGTTAATATCTCTTCAGTAGGTGAGCGCTCATAACTCTTAGCATCTTTGTATCTTTTGTAGTTCTTCGTAAGGCTTGATTTTTACCACGCCTCTTACACCCTGTCCTGCCATCCACCAGCATAAATAATTTCCCTCTATGTCTTTTACATTACAGATACGTTTTTGGATTTTGTCGAAAACCTCGAGATGAATAGCAGAAGCACCCGACCAGATATGGCAAGATAATTCAATGCAGGGACGAATGGTAGATTTATAAATGTGCATGATCGATTCTGACAAGAAAAAACATTGTAGCCCGACACAGAGACCCACCTTTCTTCTCAGTAGATGTAGTTATATATCCGATATATTCGTTCCAATTCAGGTCGGTTGAAAAAGTGAGGCCAACAAAGCGCAGTGTTTTACTCTCACAGAAATTTGCATCAGCCATTCAGATGGCTAGCACAAAAGTTTTTCTAAGGTGCTTAAAGGAGAGCAGTTTTATTTTAGGGTAATTAAAATTTTACAAGCCATTTCCTGTCCCAGTTTACCACTGATTGGCGGTCCGTTTCCAGTGCATCATCCAGATTTTCTTTGTCAGCCTTGGCAAATTTTCTATTAAAACGGAAGTAAATGGTAGTGTTATCTGCATAGATGCCTACTTTAGAACCGCTGAGTGCCTGGTACTAACCATCAAGACATACTTACACTTTGAAAATAGATCATAGTCACAATCCAGAATTACTTACCTAATGTAATTTTGCCTATGTCGCTGTGTACCAAATTTCTCGCTTTCACCACAACCACGGTTAGACGTTCCGCACTTGATAAATAGGTCAAGGTCATCATCAGGTCCCCCAAATCTTTGTTCTGAAAATAAGTAAAAATGATACGGGCTGAGTTATAAGAAGGTACATATCTTCAGAATAGGGAGGTACGGTGGAGTAAAGGCTAGCGGATATGAAGGTACGTTGGAGTAAGGATAGCGGATATGGAGGTACGGTGGAGTAAGGGTAGCGTATATGGAGGTACGGTGGAGTAGTGGCTAGCGGATATGAAGGTACGTTGGAGTAAGGGTAGCGGATATGGCGGTACGGTGGAGTAAGGGTAGCGGATATGGAGGTACGGTGGAGTAATGGCTAGCGGATATGAAGGTACGTTGGAGTAAGGGTAGCGGATATGGAGGTACGGTGGAGTAAAGGCTAGCGGATATGAAGGTACGTTGGAGTGAGGGTAGCGGATATGGAGGTACGGTGGAGTAAGGGTAGCGGATATGGAGGTACGGTGGAGTAATGGCTAGCGGATATGGAGATACAGTGGAGTAATGATTTGAGCCTCAGACTGAGGAGTCAAACAGCCGTGTTCGAATTTCAGTCGAATTCATTACATTCACTTGAGTCCCTGGGAAAGGTATGAATCCATCTCTTCTCCACCCCCCCCACCAGCTATGGGTAAATAGGATAGACATTTATATAGCCTTGGTTGACAACCAGTCTACTGAAGTAAGTATTGGTAACCTACTACAGGAAAATCTTTACATCATACGCTTTTGGGGACCGCTTGTGGAGCCAAAAAAGATAATTCCCATGAAACTTCTTTTGAAGAAAAGCAGACTCAACCCGCGCATGGTGAATGTCACCACAAGTACAAATAAGATCTTTTTTCAGACAAATTAAATTTTTTTTTTTTAATCATTGCAATCAAAGCACTAAAATCACTAAGAAGCAAGAGATTAATGAGGATGAAAGAAAATGAGAAAATGAAAAATAATTAAAAAAAGAAAGAATATTAAAAGAACTAGAATTAAAAAGAGAGAAATTAAGACTTAGCATTGCATTTTACATTTTCGATAATCAAAGTTGACTGAAAACAAGAGGCCAGAAGATAGTTTTAAAATGGCATTGCTAACATATGTCACGCTAAATGCCTTTCAATTCAAGTAATAATAGCAACAGGGTGACAATTTATACTCAATTTTTATTTACCATATTATAATTTCCAAATGTGAAAATTATCACTCCCCACCCATACACAAAATCAAAGAATAAAAACCAATCGTCTGCTGAGGAAGCAATGGATATCATATAAATGCCTCCTATTTTGGCTCTTTTTTTTCTAGCTCATTTTATTAAAAAAAATAATTTATTTTATTAGACATACTTGTTTAGTCTTCATGCTTATTTCAAAATATCTAACGGCAGCAAGCAAATAAGCATACGTTTATTTGTTTTGTTTTTTTTCCATCGCATCATGTGATTCTATTTTCCAGCCATACAAATCAGGTTTTACAATACATAGTCTCTTCGCCTATGAATTCGTTGTTAAACATCCGAGATCTGTGTTTATAAAAAGGAGTTCTAACGCTGAGTAATGAAATGTATAAATACATTTTCTTTTATAGGTATTTGAATTTAGTTAATATTTTCATAATGAATTATGGATGTTCATTATTTTTCACACATAAAAATTAGAATATAATATGCAACTATTTCTTTTATATATATGCGGATTAATTTGAGAATGTACATCAAATATTAATACTGAATTTCCTATGAAAAATGCCGTAAAAACAGAAAAAAACGACCTAGCTGAAGAACGTTATGTCGACTTTTTATGGAATTTGGAACTGCACACTGCAGGGGTGTGAAGTAGAGTCGGCTCCTAAAATGCACTGAGTGGTGTATTATGTATTGTTTAAGCTGTACACCGGGAACAAACAAACTTACATACATACATACATACATACAAGATTAGAGTTTTAGTTTTCTACTTACATAATTACAAACATATATATATATATATGCATGTATATATATATATATATATATATATATATATATATATATATATATATATGCACAAACACGTGTTATATATCGCCGTACGACGACAAAACAACAAACACGCATATATAAAAATATAAGGTTATATTTTTATTAATGACGACGAACCGTGTGGAATAGAGAACGGAAGGGTGAGAGCGCACATAGAATGGGTTGACGGGAGTGTAGTCTTGCCTGTGGTGTTTCTCTGCTTCCACTGGCCGTTCTCTGCTGGCGAATCCGTGTGTCGAGGTCTTTATATAGTCTTCTAGAACCGGGACTTTCCTTCCGGTTTTGCCTCGCCCACGCAACGCCCACGTAATTCCCAGAGACACCTGTTCTGTCTGCCTCCGCAGTCATTTCCGCCGCTGTCGGAAATAAGGTCAAACGACATCCGCTCCGGCCTCGACAGGATGTATTTCACAAACACCTGCCCCGCCGCTCGCCGACCCCCCCCCCACCGACGGGAAACACCATCGCTTGCATCACTTCCTCGGGTGGGACCAGATTGTTATATTACACACGCATATACATATATTTATGCACACACGTATATATATATATATACATGCATACACACACGTATATAAATACACACGCACACACAAATATATTTATATACACACATGTATATATATATATATATATATATATATATATGCATAACGTTTATTACCATCATTGTTAACTACCTGATGAGACATTATTCTTTCAATATCGAAACAAAATGTACAATTTTGTAGTAGTTGGTAGTTTTTCATATGGTCTAACGTAATAATAAAGAATAAATATTCATTGCTCTATTTGTTGTGGCGCAGTGGATATCGGCTCAGAACGAGAAATCGGGGAACCTAGTTCGAATTCCAGTTGAATCCATTGTATTCACTTACGCGCAAATACCCTTGGGAAAGGTATTAATCCGTCTCTTCCTTCCAGTTATGGGTTAAATAATAGGACAGATTGGGTTCTATAGCCTTGGTCGGCAACCAGTCTACCGCAGAAAGTAATGGCAACCTACTGCGGGATAATCTTCTGCCCAGTAAGTCATGTCTCTTTCGAGACATGATCGCCCAAGCGTGTATCACGTATGACACTTAACTAACTGACTGACTGTTTTAAGTAATTAATGTATAGGATACAAATCCTATATCATCCAACAGTTAACTTAAACTCAATAAGTAAAAGTGCACACCAGCAAAATCTGATGAAAACGACTGAAAACATTTTGGAAAAACCCAGACCAAGGAAAAAATCAGTATGAAAAATAAAATCCTGAATTTTGATTGGTTAGAATATAGTAAATTGATCTATGACCCCGGTCAATGGTAAATTTGTCTTAACACCAAGAAAATGGGTATGCAGTTTCGATCCAGTCACATAACTAAAATTCACTACTTAACCATGTGTTTTGAACGGTCAAGTCAATCTGAGATAGGATCGGTAATTTGATGGAACTCGTGACAATATAAGTAAGAAATTTCAAGAAGACATCCCGGTCATGCCTCGGCGACTCACATTCATTCTTTCTCCATTCAATTTTCCTTTCTTCGTCTTCTTCTATTAACCGTTAACCGTTAAAGAAAACAACAACTGACTTCGATCAGTACTATCTCCTCTACTGCTTGACTTTCCTTTTCACTTTTTCTCCGGCAATAGAAAAAAAGAGCACAGACTTTTATTAGCAACCTTTTTTAATATTTTTATATACACACATTCTGCTGCTATCAACTCTGAATTTCTGTGTAACACTTAACTACATACATTTTCTCTTTGAACATTATTTCTTACACATTTATGTTAATCTGTTCTGTAAATACAATTTCACTTCTTTTTACAAATTCGTTATTTCTGTTTAGATAATAAAAATTTTACTTTAATGTACAAACAAAACACATTTATTCTTCCAACTATTCTTTCAACCTTCTGATATTCTAAACTTTGGGGTCTTCGGTTGTGTTTGGCACAAGGATAATCTGATAAGCATCACCAATGCGCCTACAAATGTTTTAAATGTTGCAACTATTTTCTTCGTTCTTATTCATTTGGATTGCCACATCACAATTGCAAAAAATAAATTTAAACAGTAGAAGTCGCTACTAGTTATATTTAAATCTACTTTGAACAGTCAGGTCCTAGTTTACACGGGAGGAAACAATGCAGTCATTAAGAAGAAGATGTGAAATTAATGCATTAAAAATTCCACAGCTCCAACATCCATCCCTCATAGTCAACCCATAAAAATTCAGTCCAGAGTCGCCGTACGAAATCATAGAATTAGAAAAAGAAAATGTCTCAATCTGTTCACTGGAAATCGCAGTAAACAGGTTTCTTAGTGAACAGTATAAATATGATCAAATGCTACAATAAAATTAATTTTAATATCTTACAAAGAATGTTCGCTTCCCGAGGGATTTTTCTTAATTTCTAATCATTTTCTGAAACGGTCAACGGTAAATAATGATACGTAAGACATCTGGTAAAGACGTTAATACTTGCAGTTGCTATGCATTAAATCTAAAACAAAACGACCTGGTCATAAATAAAGAAAAAAAAACCTGTAAAACGCAAAATTATTTCTGTTCGTCATATAAGATTCAGTTTTGATAGAAAATAAATTATCTATTTTAATAGAGGAAGAATGTTAAGCCAATAGAAAAATAGAAACATTTTGATTAAAACGAAAAATAATCCGCTCACGATAACGAGGAAATCGTGTCCTTTCTGTCATTTTAATCTTTAAAAAAATCGAAAAACAATTATTTTTAATTTATTTTAAAATTACCTCGTCATATCGAGATATTTATATGGATGTCGAGCAGTTTTCTAAAATAAAATTTTTAAAAATGGCTTCAAGCAAACAAAAACTGAAATTCTTACCTAGAACGAACCATCGTGGAAATTAGGGAAGTGACGCTATTAAATCACATACAAAGATCTGTATTACGTAAGAGGAAACACTTTGAACCTTTAGAAACAGAAATAACTGAAATTTATAGCTCATATGACTGGAAGAGAAAATAGACTAGACACTGAAGTTTCACTTTAATGTAAATCGAATTATTACGGAAGTTCATTCATCACTTTTGGACAAAACGATAAAAATTACTAAACTTGAGAAATATATTTTACTGAAAAATTGATTAAAGAGAGAGATTTTATAAATTTCTCATACTAGTATCGGCTGCTTGGTTAATAAATTTCAGAATGTTTCCTTACAAGTAAACGTGTAATATTACCATAACCAATAGAAAGACAAAGAAAAAACATGTCACACCATATTACGAAAGGAAAAAGGTTAGCATAATCATAAATTAACTATTCTATATATGTGACTTTTAGCAGTGTTGGAACATCGCCAGGAACAAATAAGCCCACTGGCCACATAATTAAATAAACATAAACAAAGGCTGTTTCGTACCAGTTATTAATCAGCCAATGACGTCGCAGAAATTTAATGGACATTGGCAATTGAACAGGGTTATGGTGAGCAAGTGAATTTCAATGCATACATAAGTATATAAAAGAACTGTACTTTAAGTGGTTTGAAAATTGAAAACCTATCGTTATATTTTTACTTCGGTTTTATAAAAATTATATACTTCAAAATAAAATCCTTATATTTTTCTTGATAAAATCCATCAAAGGACGAAACACATTGTTAAAAAAGAAGTTGTCATCTTTCCTTATTCACACACACACACACACACACACACACACACACACACACATATACATATATATATATATATATATATATATATAAGAGGTAATGGCAGACCCGTAAAGACGGAGACGATAATTCAAAGGTTTTATTCAATTAATATGAATTATTAATTAGATAAAAACTGAGAGATCAATGGTTATTATCCAGAGTGTTTTTTCAGTGATCTGAAACAAACAGTACAAATAAATCTACACTGTCGAAACAAATCCTGATTTATAACCGCATAAATATGTTGTTAAGTTTTCTTCTTACTATATATATATATATATATATATATATATATATATATATATTCTTTTATATGCCTTGTCCCTTCATAACTGATTTTGCACCTCCATATCTTTCTGTACCTTGTAGCTATTAAGAAGTTTTGTCTTTCTGTTATTTCTCTAACCCCCACCCGTTATATCATCTCTTTGCACAAGACCATCATGTATGTTCTGCGCAGTTTTCTGCGCAGTTTTCTCTTGTCAATTTTTCCCTTTCTCTGCTCTGTGAGTATCAGATTTTTCAAGCATTCCGTCATCATTATGTGTCCCAGAAATTTCAAGTGCCTCTTTCTGATGTTAAGTATAAGTTTCCTTTTTTTGTTTTAATTTTCTTAAAACTTTGTCTTTGTTCAGGTTTTTGACCCATAGTATCCTCAGTATTCTTCTGTAGAACCACATTTCTGTTGCTTCGGGTATCTTTTTTTTATCTTTGAGAAGACTGTATAGCATTCACTGCCATACAGGAAAACAGATATAGCATAACAATTCAGTACTCTTTTCTTTGTTTTCAACGAAATTTTCCTGTCTCTTAATATTCTGCTGAAATTTTAGAATGCGTTTTTGGCACCTCAATACGTCTTCGGATGTCAGTATTGTGCTTTCCGTCTACTGTTCGAACACTTCCCAGGTACTTAAATTTCTCTTGCTACTTGATTATCCCCGATCTATAATTTGCATTTTGGGCTCCTGTTTTTTCTGATGACCATGCATGCTGTCTTCTTGCAATTTATGTTTAGACCATTCAACTTGATTTTCTTGCGCTACACTCTGTAAGATGCTTTGTAGTTTCCTTTCCGTTTCTGCTATCAGCACTTTGTCATCTCCATATCGTATATTGTTATGATTGTGGCCGTTAGGGATGAATCCTGGCAGCATTTCTTGTTCATTCAGAATTGCTTCGTGGTATAAGTTGAATGTTGTACCATTTAAAGAGGTTACAAACATACAAGGTGGTACTCGAGGTAAAGAACAGCAATACATGCGTAGATGAAAGAAGGGAGGTTTATTGTAAAGAGAATACAATACGGTAAGAGAGGGGAATCTGGTGGTAGGCTAGTAATTGCTGACGGGAGTAGGATACCTGTATTTTATCAATATTGTTTTTGCAAATATATTTATTAATAGATTAATATTCACGCACGCACGCACTCGCACACAGACATATTTATAAATTAATTTCTATCTATCTATCTATCTATCTATCTATCTATCTATCTATCTATCTATCTATCTATCTATCTATCCCCTGATTGAGCACTCTTGAAGAATGGTAGACTTTGAAAAAACAGTAGCTACTCTACCAACTACACATCGTTCATTCAGTAATGAATTAGAACACTCTCAGCTATTGGCGTGTGTATACATGAAATATCACACGCTAAATGTCTACCTCCTTCTACCGAGCGCTAATAGCTCAGAGGTAGAATCGTCGACTGACGCCAATTCGATTGGGTTTTAATCCTGGGTAAAAAGCAATCGGATATCTAACCGTACTGATGAGATGTAATACAGCGAAATAGATCTGACTGCGGATGACTATATATATATATATATATTCATGGCTTCTGCTCAGATGAGTTTATATTCCTCGTCCCCCGTTTACACGTATTTACTCAAGGTGCTAGATTGGCAACTAGATCCAACTTATTTACAGTCAAAACAGTCAAATGTAATCCCCACTCCTACTTAATCAGTTTCTTTTTTTCGGACTTGCGCCTGTGGAACTCCCTTTCGTACACATTTTTTCCTTCAATTGCAATATTCTGTCTTCTTGATTCCCATCTTTCTTTTATCCTTTCTTCGACATCCCCTGTAACTTGTTCTTTTCTTTTTCTTTTCCTTTTGTGCTCCTTTCAACCAACCCCCTGCACACTAATGATAGTACTACCATGCTCGAGGTGAAATAATTATATATATATATATACATATATGTATACATTACCGGCCATAATTATTAGGTAACCGCAGTGTTTTAACAAAACATGATGTATTTCATAGTATATTTTAGTATTTATTGCCAAGTGAATAATTGTAAATTAAAATAGAATGGTTCTTTTGTTAATACTGCAGAATAACATGTGCATCATATGAATTTATAAATATTTAATAATTATCTATATTGCAGTTTCATCAATGACAAAATGAAGAAATGTTATGGTGATTCGGACGAGTTCATCTGTGCTACTTTGCCTTGTAAAATTTTGCAAAGTAATGATAGCAATGTGCGTTGATGTGCGTTGTGGTGCAATAGACATTGGCTCGAACGAGAAATCGGGGAGCCGAGTTCGAATTCCATTTAAATTCATTGCATTCACTTACGCACAAATACCCTTGGGAAGGGTATTAATCCGTCTCTTGCTTCCAGTTATGGGTTAAATAACAGGACAGATTGGGTTCTATAGCCTTGGCTGGCAACCAGTCTACCACAGAAAGCAATGGCAACCTACTGCGAGATAATCTTCTGCCCAGTCAGTCATGTCTCTTTCGAGACATGATCGCCCAAGCGTGTTTCACGTATGGCACTTAACTGACTGATTGATGCAAAATAAACATTCTATTTTTATGTTTTCAATTATAAACATTTTCTTTACATCGATGAAATAAATTGTGGATTTATAACCGTTTAATTCCTTGCTGAGTTTTCTTTTCAATATATATATATATATATATATATATATATATATATATATTGCGCTGCTCTGATCATGCTTCGTGATAAGTTAGAAAATATCTTCTTTATCAAGTTACTTTACTTATCACTTGAAATTCTTCATGATGCTTTCTGATTTTTACAGTCACCATTTACATCTTTCATGCAATTTAACATGTTATACTTGACTTTACAATATCGTTTATTCACTATCAAGTGCTAACTCTAAAACAGAGTTCAATCTGTCAGTACCAAATAACCCTACTAAATAATAAATAAATCTTAAAGAAGTAAGCAAATTTATTTACCAAAGCGAAAATGTTAATAAGTAAAACCAACTCCTTTCCGAATGACTACTTGCAAACCAATTAATTTTCTTCATTTTATAATTACCATCGACTAAGTTATTATTTAGTCTTTATTACGTCACGTTACAGATCGTTTATTTTGTTATTCAATTAAAACAATGCAGCGTCCAGTCTTTTGCTTGGAGTCATAAGGGTCGTTTGAACATTAAACGCTCCCTTGCGCCATTTTACTTGAACACATTACTTAGACTTATGCTCGGAAATACAAATTAGATATGCATTAAAATTACCTTCAAAAGGAAGATGAGTTCGAGCGATTATTAATCACAGACGATTATTCGTACTAACATAACTCCCCAATAGAAATATTAAATCAGTCGTTCTCTTTTGAAACGAACGCGAATCAGTGTGTGTACATTGTTTACAAAGTGTTTACATTGAAGATGATTTTTTATAGGATTTCCCTTCGTTTTTACTATTTAATCGTTAGGACATGGAAATGAAAACTTTGATAGATCGTTTCAAATGATGGCTTCAATAATGTTAAAAGTTTATGAGTCGTTTCCCTAAAGAATAAAAGCATCCATTATGTTTTTTTTGTGCTCGTTAATATGTACATAGGATTGACAAAAGCTGAAGAGAAGACAAAGTTGAAAATAGTAAAATACTCCGGATAATTAACTTGAAAGTAACACACACACACACACACACACACACACACACACACATATATATATATATGTATAATTCCAGGTGAAGAGGACTCAATGTTTTATTATTTGGAGTGCCCTGGCATTCATTTTATTGTGGTCATCACTGCTCAGTATAATGAGTATTATAGAGCTTAATATAATTATATAGTTATGAATTAATTGTACATTGCGACACAGAAATTTCTGTGTTTCGAGATAGATTGTCATCATCAGGCAATGAGCTGTTGGTTGTGCAGATAATATACATTTAAATGACAAAAATCTTTGGTTTTCTGGATACGTATGTGGGAAAATATAAAATTTACATGTGTGTTTCTTTTGGCTAATCAGAGTGCAGATTCTTTTTGGGATTTGGCCCCAAAAAATACATACTAATCAACTTTTTCTCTTTTTTTTCTTTTTTCCTCCCTCATCATACCCTTCTCTCTTGTTTCTTTTCCCTCCTTAACGGTCAAGAGATTAACCTACCTTTAACCTGATCTTATCATTTTCCCTTTTTTCCTCACTTCTCCCTTCAGTTTTATTTCTTTTGATGTGATATTCTACTTCAGTACCAATTCTGTATTTTTCACTTACTTATCACTTTTAGTCTATTTATTTATTTGTTGTAAAGTTATTTTTATAAAAAGATTTTTTTTTAATAAAAAATCATTTTTTGGCCTATCTATTTATTTGTTGTAAAGGTGTTTTTTTTTATAAAAAAAAGGATTTATTTTGTAAAATAATTTTATGTTTCAATTTATTTTTATATAGTTTGTCAGTAATTATTTTCTTGAAGTACTTCCGGTTGTATGCATGTATATCATTTAGATTTTATCCATTTTCTAATGTAAACAATTTGCAATGTCTCCATATGACATTAATCTCATTGCGTTTATTTAATATATTTTTATTCTTAAATGATTTAATAATAAAACTTTTTTCGTATAAACATAATGAACATGGTTAATTTAAGACTTACATGTTTTAACTTTTTTGGAATTTTTCACTTTTTTGTTGTTGTTTCTTTTAGGTACTAATAATATTTCGATAGAGATGTTCTATCTTTGTATTGGTTATTATTAAATGAAGATGTGTGCTGGTAAATCCACTGCTTTAGAATGTTTTTAGTACTCCCTATGTAATTTTTTTATATCATTTGGGTTTTCCTTTAAAGATATTTTGCATTGGTAGACTATGGATTCCGTTAAGTATCTGTTTTTTAACGGACAGTCTATGGTGTTTTTACAATTACATTTTTTCTTGTCTAGATTGATATTTTCTGTTATCCGGTTGTTTTTATTGATTCTGTCGAGTTTTTAAAATATAATTATTGTGATTTTTTATAATTTTTCTAGATTGTTTATACAGTTGTAACTTAATTTACATTTATTAGTAGTCTACGATAGTATATACTAAAGACATTGGACTTATGATAGTAAGAAATGCCACAAATTTTAAAATAAATAGAATTAGAAAAATGATACATAAAGAGTGTAAAAATCTTAATTTAAAAGTAACAATTAAAACAAATATAAAAAAGTAGATTTCCTCGATGTAACCTTAGATCTAGAAAAGAACACCAACCATACAAAAAACTAAATACCAATCCTTTATACATCCATCCAAAGTCTAACCACCCCCATCAGTTATCAAGCATACACCCTCATCAATAGAATACAGGATTAGTAGAAATTCAGCGAATGAAGAAGTATTTAATAAGCATATATATAAAGAGGGAGGGAGGGAGAGAGAGAGAGAGAGAGAGAGAGAGAGAGGAAGAGAAAGACACACACACACACACACTTATATATAAATATATATTTTAATCGTTTCATCCCAAACAAGAAGAAAGAGAAGGATGGAAACACAGGTGTGATGACAGCTGAAAAGGTAGAGAGAAAGGAAAAGATATATAAAGATGGGTATTGATATTGCATTTAAATTCCTGGAATTTGTAGCCGTCAGGAAAGCAAGAATATGGATGAGAGTTTCACTAGTGGGAAATGTGAGAAAAGAAGCTGGAGGAGTAGAATAGTCGGCTGCATTGTGTTGATCTAACTGTGAATAGCTGAGACCTAGTTGCCAGTCTGGTTGCACGAGTAAACTCATGTGGCTGGGGTGCCAGTGACTTAAGTTCGTCGGAGCAGAAGCCATGAAAATATTTATAAAACAGACAGAGGGGAGCGACATTCCGTCGGTGAGAAAGTGGCTGGAGTTCAGCCGCCAAGTCGGTACCTATCACATTATTGATTTTCCTTTGGAGCCTATTGAGAACACTGAAATGAATAGCGGGGGCGCCTGACCATGACCATATATGGCAGCAGTATTCCATGCACGGACGGATGGTTGATTTGTATATGCGCAAGATGGATTCAGGCGGACAAAAACATCCTGGCTCGGCACAGTGATCCAACCTTCCGAGCAGTGGATTTGGCTATTGACTCAATGTACTGGTCCCACTTGAGATCGAAAGATAGGGTAAGGCCGAAGAGGCGCAGTGTATTGCTCTCATGGATGTATATTTTAATGCATACATAAATACAGGGTGTATCAAAAATAATTATATGAACTTGCAAGATAAGTCCTTGCAATTTTTTTAATCTATTTTTATTGTTGCTGTAAATTTTTAATGCTGCAAATTTTGTTTACAAATATTTGCTCACATCCAAACGCGTTAACATTTTAATGTGTTGAGCTTTACTTGACTACGTGTTTTGTAACACGTAAGCGACCTTAGTTTTTATTATTATTATGTTATCATTTTTCATCATATTTGTATTTCTGCTATGGTCGCACTACCTACCAAGTCTGCGGGAAACCTAAGGGAGGTTGTGTTGTGTCGTTATGGCCCCATTTCATGTTTTTTCTATCTCCCCTATCATCCCTAGCGTTACATATACAAAGTCCTCCTTAGTGTGTGGGCTGTACTTAACAAGACAATTTTTGTATATATCTTAAGCTGGGGTTTCCAGGGATTTTTTCAATGTGTTGTTTTGTTCTATTTTTTATCATTCTAAGTGCGCCTACTATCACAGGCACAAATCTTGTTTTCAATTTCAATATTTTTTTCTATTTCAATTTCCTAGTTTTTATATTTTGACAGTTTTTCGAATTCCTTGGTTTCTATGTGACAATCCGCTGGACAAGCCATATCAATTAATACGCAAGTTTTTTTCTTTTTGGTTTGTAACAATAATATTTGTTTTTTTTTGTTTTGTTTTTTTTTAATCATTTCACCCCGAGCAAGGCGGAAACGCCACTGATGTGCAGGGGGTTACATAAATGTAAAAAGATTAATTAGAAAAGAGTGAGGAGTACAAGCTAGTTAGAAAGGAACAATAGAAAGCTGAGAAAGAAGGTGCGATGACAGATAGATAGGTGGAGAGAAAGGGAAGGTTATACAGGGGAGGGGAGATAGCTAGAGGCCAGTGGTTAGTAGATGAGTATTAACTTTGCATTTAAATTTCTGGAGGTTGTAGCCGTCAGGAAAGCAAGAATACGGGAGTGAGTTCCACAGGTGGGAAGTGCGAGAGAAGAAGCTGCAGGAGTAGAATTGTCGTCTGCATTTGGCTAACCTGACTGTGAATGGGTGGGACCCAGTTGCCAGTCTGGTTGAACGGGTAAACACCTGTTGAGGAGACATCACCGACCTATTTGCTTCAATTTTTCTGTCTGTGTAGATGGTGTAATCCCATACAATGGTGACATCTTCTATTTCTGTAACCGGTGCTGGGTAATGTTCATACCAGTGTTTGTTTACAGATTTTCACATTGTCCAATGTAAATATTGCCCGACTCTATCGTGACGATTTTTATATTCATTTGGGGCAATTACAGAACATCCTGAGATTAGATGGTCTATTGTTTCTTGGTGTTTAACACAGAATCTACATTTTGGATCCACAATATTATGTATAATATTTATCTGAAAGTGCCTAGTGAAAAGTCTTTGGTCTTGCGCTGCCAGAATAAAGGATTCAGTCTCAGACTTTAATCCAAATGCACGTACTTATCAATGAGTATTAACTTCATCAACACTGGATTTAGTGGCACGTTCTCGATATTGGCCATGCAGAGGTTTGTCTTGTCAGCGTTGTTTCACCTGTTCAAGAGCTTTATCTTTGGCTTTCATTTTCATATTTTTCCTACAATAGTTAGTTCTTGGCTTCTGTTTTGTCTTTCTACAGAATCTACTAAATGTAGGAATGTGGTACACTATCGAATGTCTTACGATAATCTATCCAGGTAGTACAAATTTTTCGTTGCATTGTAGCAGTTTTCCAGGATCATTCTGTTAATAATCAATTGATCTTTACATCCGTAACAGCCACATTTGCACCCTTTTTGTTCAAGCGGTAATATGTCATTTCTTTCCAAGAAGAAATATGTCTGTTTTGTTAAAATAGATGTTAATAGTTTGTATGTTGTCGGAAGGCATGTAATTGGTCTGTAGTTTTTCGCGTTGTTTGTGTCAATATTCTTGGTTAGAAGAAATGTAATTCCTTTAGTCAACCATGCAAGAATTTTAGTGGGATCGTTAACCATTTCTTGAAGTTCTTTGGCTAGTTTTTTATGTGCTATATTAAATAATATAGCCAAAATTCAGGAATTTTATCTATACCTGGAAATTTCTAAATGTGAGCTTTATTCAGTGCACATTTAACATCCTCTTCTGTGATTCCAAACCATGTCTGTTCTGGTTTATTTTTTATTCATTCTATCTCTTGTGCAATCCAATCTACTTCTTTGTTATGTTCTTTAGAGCAAGCCCATATGTTTTCCTAGAACTGTATAACTTCTTCCATTTTGGTGGGGACTGTAAGTTCAGTTCATTTTTTTACCTATTTCCATGTAAAATTTCTTTGCAACGGTTTGAAAAATCTTGTTTTGTCTGTAGAATCTTGATTTTTTTTCATAGCGTCTTATTCTTTAAGCCCTCAGTTGTATTGTTTGCTTTATTTTCTCCTTACTTGATAGGACTTCATTTTCATTTCTAATATTGTATTTTCTTTCGACACTTCTGCCTTTTCTAGTTCTTACATTTATTCCTCTTGTCAGTTCATCGAGTACTGATAGTTCACTTCTAAGTTGTTCGATTTCTTTTTCTATTTTTCTTTTCCAAGGTGGATGTTCATGTCTGCGAGACTGCCTTGTTTTAATTTGATGTTAATTTTTTTTGTTGCTACTATTGCGGATGCATATATTGCTTCATTGAGATTTATATGAGTATCTGCTAACCGAGGATATAAAATCTAGTCAATCCTGCTATTCAACTCAAACGTGATACACGCTTGTCAATCATGCATCTTTCGATTAATGACAGATTCGGCAGATGTTCTCGCAGTACTTTGCCGTTTCTGACTGCGATAGACTGGTTACCAACCAGGAATATAAAATACAATCTGTCCTGCTATTCCCATACGTGAAAGAAGCTTGGTTGATTAATCTCTTTCGATTCATAAATGATTAGTCAAAAGTATTTCTTGCTGTAGGTTGCCGTTTAATTCTGCGTAGACTGGTTTCCAATCGAGTATATAAAACTCAGTCCGCCCTGGCGTTCAACCCATACGTGATAAACACTTAGGGGATCATGTCTCTTTCGATTCATGACTGACTAATCAGAAGATTTTTCACAGTATTTTCTCATTTTTTTTTTAGTTGAAGACTATTTTCTAACCGAGGATATAAATCTCTATCAATTCTGATATTCAGCCCATACGTGATATACGCTTGTTCAATCACGTCTCTTCTAGGCGGATTTTTTTCCCGCAGTAGATTGCCGTTTATTTCTGCAACCAACCGAGGATATAAAATCCAGTCCGGCCTGCTGTATAACCCGTACTTGATACACAGTTGGGTGATTATATCTTTTTCGATTCGTTACTGACTAAGCAGAAGATTTTCATGCTGTCTATTGCTATTTCTTTCTGCGTTTTTGCCATCCTCGGATATAAATCTCATTCTATCCAGCTATTCAAATCAAAGTCATTAAAAGGAAAAGCGACGGATTAATGCTCTTAGAAAAGATATGTGCGCGTAAGTGAAATGTAACAAACCTGACGGGAATTCGAACACTGTTCAGCGTTTTCTAATTCCGAACCGAAATGCATTAGCAGAAAGTTCTTTTGAGTATACCGGTTCCTGTAGGCGCACCGAATTTAAGCAATGTCGAACGTGGTGAACGCTTGAAAATGACATGCGCGGATGGTGCAATATATAATGTTTCGAAACCGTTAATCGAAGATCCGAGTTTTATTTACCTTTTCGTTAGTTATATTCGTAAATAATCCTGGGAAAAGTAGGAATCATATCTCCCATCTATGGGTTAAATAATAAGACTTTTGTCATTAAATTATTATTATTACAGAAAAGAATAAAAGACAAAAATATCTTACAATCTAAAACAAACTTCTGGCTAAAAATAACCTGTTGCGCACTGTGCTTTCGTAAGAGTTCAGTTGTTTATATGTTTAAATATCGATACGATGCGGTATACTTAGGACGTACCAATCTGGGGTTGGAAACGCGGGTCCCTGCCAATGTCCGTTCCGGTAGTCCAAGCCGTTCTATAAGGCTGTGCCTCACGGTACGAAGACACATGGTTCACGATTCTGCACAACGCTCGTTTGTCTTACCATCATTGTGTTCTTGAGGCTGCGTACCTAAAGATCCACCAGTCTAGTCTGTGCAGACAAAAAGAGCACTTTATTCTTCCTTTACGTTTGTTGGAGGGTATGTGAGTGTCTTTTTTTCTTTTTTAATACTCCTGTGGAACTTTATATTTACACCCTCCCTTCCATTATAACTATTTTTTTATAATTTTTTTTTATCGTGTTCCAACTTCCCTTCACAAACGTTATATTAATGTGTCCTTGATTATTATTTGAATTTTGCCAATGTATGCCTTTGACAATGTGTTAGCCGAAAGGTTCCTAAGATGTAAGGTGTACTATGACGTCAACTTTGTTCAGATCTCTCTCTCTCTCTCTCTCTCTCTCTCTCTATATATATATATATATATATATATATATATATATATATACGCTCTCGCCCGTTGATGGAGCACTCTGGAGTAATGGTAGTCTTTAAAAATAGTAGCTACTCACCGCTATTTACGCATTCTTCTCCAGAAATGCATTGAACACTCATGGCTACTGGCGTTTACTTACATTGTGTATATAATACGCTAAAATCTGCCTTTCTCCGCTAGCTTAGAGGTAGATCGTTCTGATGAGCTGTGATACAGCGAAACAAAATTGTCTGCGAATGATTATATATATATATATATATATATAGAGAGAGAGAGAGAGAGAGATCAGAAAGCCAAAATTGCATAAAGTTTCAGTAGTGTCACTCGTCAGTCACTTTCGCACCGCTGTGACGCTGCTTCTCTTTGTCTTTTCCCGAAATATTTTACGGCATTTTTTTCTAATGAGAAAGATACGCGACTCGTAAACACCCACGCATTGCATACGTATGGTGTCGCAGAGCAATTAAAAGAAACAAAATTAATGGAGGCCGCTTACGCATATGTTAAACTCTCCCGTTTAACCAATCTGCTACTTCGTCATGATCTATAAAATGAGTGCGTCTGAAGGCTTTGGCCGAGACGACTGCCTTGTTCTAGCGTTTTTTTTTTGTTTTTGTTTTTTTCGTGACGGCTACAGTATCTTTCATCTTCAGTAAGCCCTGATATTTTAGCGGCGTTGTCTCTTAGGTTGCAGCGAAATCATTAAAATTGCTTAAAATAATGATGTTATTACTTTAAATAATATTATCAATTTTTTAATCATGCACACCCGAGGAAACGTTCCTAGTGCGGATGGAGTGAGGGATAGACAGGAGGGATAGGCAAGATGGAGTGAGGGATAGACACTGAGGGATAGACAGGATACAGAGTGTGCCGAAGAAATGATAAAAGATGGATAGGCTTCAAGGAGACAGAAGATGGCAGTTGAAGTTATTTTAAAATTTTGGCGATCATCAAGGCAGTACTTTTAATTGTACAGTTAATTGAAGGGAGTTCCACATGAAGTGTAGAAGAGACAATTACATTTATCTATTTCTTCGGTAAAAGGGTGGGACCTAGATGCCAATATCGTAGCATATGGTCAGAGCACCGAATAAAAAGCTCGTTAGAGTAGCAGCCATGAAAATATTTGTAGAAATAAGAACGGGAAGCCATATCACATCGGTGAGAAAGTGGCAGAAATCGAGATACAAAGTCAGGATTGATTACTTTGTAGATCCTTTTTTGAATTTTGTCAAAATACTCGAGATGAATAGCAGGAGAACCCGACCATGTATGTCAACTTTATTCAATGCACCGACGAATGATTCTGACGAGAAAATCTTTCTGGTTCCTATCAATAGTTGTGCTATAGATCCGATATATTCGTTGCAATTCAGGTGTGTTGAGAAAGTGCGGCCAATGATGAGCAATGTGGCCAATGATGTTGCTCTCTAGAGAATTAGCCTCGTCTATTACAATGACCGATAGGAAAGTTTCTCATATTTATTTTGACTTTACACTTTTGTCTTCCGAGTTTTTTTTTTCTCTTTCTCATTCTTTCTCTGCACATTTCCCTCAGTAGGACACTATACACTCGAAATGATTAGGCGGGTTAGTTTAGTTTACGTTCAGTTGTATTTTAAAAAAGAAAGTATCCTTACCACACATAAAATTCTTAAACAATACAAATGTGTTTTGTGATTGTTTTATATATCTAGATGTCACTATCAGGCAGTTATTTGTATATTCAGTTGTTCACGGCTGTGAAAAGAACAGCCATATGGAAGGAAATTGTTAATTGCCCAGGCAAATGTCACGTCCAACAAAGATTACCATCAATAAAATTCGGAACAACGCATCCAGTTTGATACAGATGGTTGAAGCGCTTACTTCCGCTTCCTTTTTATTGCCCAAGATACAACACTAAGAATATTTGATGAATCGCTTAGGGCCCAAAACCAATCAAATCACACAACAGAAATGTTTGTGGTTTGATTTTGTTTTTGTGCTTACTGCACATGCGTAGAATAATCACTGAGAGGTAAACATTGCTTGGGATGTTCGATTTAGATATTTTTTTGTTCTTTTAATGATGTTTTTTTTTTAATAAAAATATGTGGAATTTCAATGTCGCCCGAAGTATTCATAAAGACTTTAATGAAACACGATTTTCTACTTATATTTCATTGTCAATTTTGTCGATAATAACGGGTAAAACTAAATATTCTCTCTGTTGTAGAAGAAAAGATATTGTTGATTTTTCACTATTTTTAATCATTTTTACCCTATACAAGGCGGTAACGCCACTGATGTGCAGGGGGCTACATAAGTGAGTTAGAGTTTTAGGCAGGAGAAGAGTGAAGACAAAGACGAACCAGCTACAGAGGGTGAAAGAGAAGGAGCAAGAGAAGAATATGAACGCAGGAGTGAAGACAGTTGGGAAGGTAGAGAGAAAGGAAAAGAAGAAGATACACGATGTGATGTAGAAAGGGCTGGAGTTAAATGGATAAGAGATCACATTCAGTTCATGATTTTGATTATTTTTGTGTGGTGCGGTTCAGCTCAATCCAGAGGCCAAGTGGAACTTGTACATGCAATCAATCGCAAAAGATGCTGGAAAAATTATCAGTTTCCTGTACCGCTTCAGGTCTCACTCCTTCTCCTACGCGCTGTCTTTACCAAAGCCAGCTAAGGCCTTACATGGAGTATTTTTAAATTTTTTCCATTTTTAAATTAGATGATCCTAAAGCGTTTGAGCTGCTTTTGAGTGATAAATTATTTTACACCCTACAATCGATTTCCATAGATAAAACGTTGCAGTCTCTTCGCTACACTAACAGCATCCTCATGAAAAATGTTGTAACCATCTTCATGAAGTCGTTCCAGTCATGTTATGACCACACTGCGTAAACTCTCAAGAGAAAGTTTGCTAGCCAGCGGGAGATGTTCGCGAACATAAACTCTCACGCCATACATGTAGATATTAGAATCCTTTCTAACGAGAGGAAGGGCGTTAGAAATTGAGAAATCAGAGCGGAAGATTGCAGAGTTAAGATTAGTTTCACAGAGAGCTAGAATATCTTGGGTCTATTCGAAGAGAAACGATTCCATATTGTAAAATTTGGTACGAACACCACAGATGTTAGAGAAAATAATCATGGTGAGTTATTTTGGCAAGGAGAGGCCAAGGGTAGTAATAGCAGTCGTTCGTTAAATGTAACATGCGGGAAGAGAACTGGAACAATCTGCGGTATAGTGTGGCCTCAGGCGCGTGAAGGAACACTCATTGCTGCGAGACATGGCGCTACAAGAATTTTGATATGATTTGAATGTTGACAAGAGAAGCCTTTCTAGACGCTAAGCAAGTGTTCGGGCTCCAAATTACCAGTCAGAAGCAGCAATCAGAAAAATGTCAACACGGTACTCTCAGTATGAATAGACGTTGCTACCATCTACACATATTGCAAATAAATCTCGGGAAAACATAACTGTTAAAGGAGAGAGTAAAGGAATCCAAAACCTCTCTCTAATTAGGAAACAAGCGAGGAGATTCTGCTTCTGTTTAAGAGGAGGATAAGTATAAACCGGACAGTAGAAAAATACTCCTATTTAAAAACAAAGATACTAAATGTTGATTTAGTTAAAGTCAAGATATCCATTACAGGTTCGACAAAAAATTAAATTTGGTAGAACCATATCTCTTAAAAAATCATCCAAAATAACCCAGTTGGTTTCACCACTAGTTAACTTCTTCGAATGTTTGGTCAGAATAACTTATTTGGCCAGTTAAATCGTCTATCAAGAGAGCTTTTTAGTCATACGATGTTTAACTTATAGTAAGTTAAGCAACGAGGTAGTAGGACACCTGTCAATCCCAAGAAACAGATATGAATTGCCAGTTAGTATAGTCGTATAATTATAAAGAAAAGAAAGACAAAGAAATAAAAAAGAAAGTAAAAAAATTACTCGATTTCAAACGAGAAAGTTTTAACAAAATTTAAGCACTCAAATACCACGGAGAACATCAATTAAAAAATAAAATTAAAAATTAAAAATTAAAAAAGAAAGAAAATTAGAAGGAAGAATATATGGAATAGGCATTTTTAGAAAAAGAGGAAGAAAGAAAGAAAGGAAGAACTTAAAAGACCAGTTCCGACAAGAATTCTGACTGATTTTGTAGTAAATTCCGCACAGTTTTCTTTTAATTTAACCTGAATTTTCTTGCATATTTATGGGCTTCTTTTGATGTAAAATAAAGATGTTTATTTTTTCCATGTTCAGTTATGTGTTTCAACATCCAATCTTGAATATCTGTAAGATAATTATAAAAGCCCATTACTGAAATTCTGCTTTCATCGTAAATCCCTTGCTAGTGTATCACATTCTTAGATCCTTAAGGGTTTTGAAAATGCACAAAGTCTTATCGGTGAGACTTAATTATTAAATATAATATGCGACTGTGGAAATTCACATTATAACTAAATACCAACAAAGGTACTGACACTCCCAACCGTCTAGGAATACGACTAGGAATCTTTCAATGAGAGTCACTGTCTCCCCTTTTGTTCTGTCTGTACTTAGCCTCCTTTTCTATTGTTGCAATAACATATCCTACACCCGTTTTTTCCCTATGTGAACTTACTAATAAATGAACTATATTTAGTGAGCACCGTATTCGCCGGAACTGGTTTCAGCAACGAAGCTTGCATACGGATTGAGCAATCAGTCCTGAGCAAGCACTCTTGTTCGTCTCTCTGCGTCCGTACAGAGAGGGACGCGAGCGATGCTGCGCTGAAGGAGAGAGTCTCCCTTAGATTCATAAAACAAGAGCCCAACCCAGCCTTAAGCTGCTTCTACGGGATATTTTTGGCTGAGCCTAAGGCCTCGTAATACATAGACCTTGTGTCACACCTGCCTTAGTGGGAAGGCGGAAAATACCTTGCCTCGGCAACGAGGCTTGCTTGAAGACTGAGTGATCACTTTGAGCAAGCAATTGTTGACTTCCCTGCGTCTTAGCAGAGAGAGACTTAAGCGAGGCTCTGCCGAAGAGTAGAGCCACGTTTGGTTTGAAAACAAAAACATAGCCCGACCTAGCCTTAAGCTGAGTCCACGGGAAATTTTTGGCTAAGCTTAAGGGCTCAGAATTCCCACATAAATCGACCTTGTGTCACACTTGCCTTAGTGGGAATGCAGCAAATACCCTTGCATCGGCAACGAGGTTTGCTCGTGGATTGAGCAAAAAGTCCTGGGCAAGCACTCTTGTTCGCCCGAGCAGAGATGGATCAAGACGAGGCTTAGTCGAAGGGTAGAGTTTCATTTTGGGTGAAAATACAAGATCTCGACCCAGCCTTAAGCTCAATCTACAGGATATTTTTAGATGAGCTTAAGGGCTCGGAATTCCGACACAAACCGATCTTGTGTCACACCTGCTTTGGTGGGAAGGGAGCAAATACCCTTGCTTTGAAGATTAGTAATGTCTTACTAATTTCTGTCTATTCACTAATTGTACTCTCTATTGCAATTACCTTTTCTTCTTTCCATTTACTATTATGTTGGTTGTTCTTTCCCCTCTATTAACAACATTGTATATTGTAACCTTTTCAACGATACAACACTCATGAACTAGATAGTAACTAGGTAACAACTAGGGATATTAGGGTCTCCCCTTTTCATGAAGATGGACTCGGCTAGAGTATACTTATACACTTGTTATAGAACAGAGATATAACAGGAAAATACCGAGAAGATACCGAGGTTTCACGTTCATAGTAGCTCTGTGCTCACTCAGCGAAAATAATATTACACAGCGACCGTCAGCTTCCGACGTGGACATACTAAATATACTACGACATCACTTCAGAGACTTGTATATATACTTCTTACTAACGCGTATTGCTAGACTACTAACCTTCATTCAATTTTGTATTCTTACATTAACATACTTATTTTTCTATCTCAAATTCTGGTTACTGTTCATTATTTTGTGCGGTACCCATTCCCGAGGATGTGCGTTGTGGTACAGTGGATATCGGCTCGGAACGAGAAACCGGGGAGCCAAGTTCGAATTACAGTTGAATCCTTTGTATTCACTTACGCGCAAATACCCTTGGGAAAGGTATTAATCCGTCTCTTCCTCCCAGTTATGGGTCAAATAGCAGGACAGATTGGGTTCTATAGCCTTGGTTGGCAACTAGTCTACCGCAGAAAGCAATGGCAACATACTGCGGGATAATCTCATGTCTCTTTCGAGACATGATCGCCCAAGCGTGTATCACGTAAGGCACTTAACTGTCTGACCCATTCCCGGGATCCTCAACAGATACAAGGTAAGCAACATTCTCTAATCCCTTATTCGACATGGATGACCTCGAATCTTTAGCCAAACACGATAATGAGTTGAAAGGACTCCTTAATATTCTAAAATGTTTCAGTAATGACATCGGTATCGACGTTGGATTAGATAAATGTGCAAAAGTATTAGCCTTAAAAAACGTTAATTACCGAAACGAACTCAGTAGATATTTTGTCACAAAGATTTGGGGAATGTTGTATGAAGAATCCTATAGATACCTAGGATAAAGTAAAGGAGATGAAATAGAGCTAACCCAAATGAAGGATAATTTTAGAAAAGAATACTGCAGCTGTGTGCGTCTGGTGTTAAATTCTCTTCTATATGACGAGTCTTTTTAGGACGTAAGCGATCATGGCTCTCCAAATGTCTCCTGGTAGCTCTTAGCACCACTTCTTTTGTTATTCCGCAACCCCTGCCCCGCCATCCATCTGCTCAAGTTCATCAAGTATGTAACGCGTTGCTTTCCTTTGTCTCTCCTTCCCTCTATCCGTCCTGTGAGCATCAGATTCTCCAACCCCTCCTTCCTCACTACAGGTCCCAGAAACTTTCGCTGTCTTTTCCTGGTGTTAAATGCCAGGGTTCGTTTCGTTTCTATCCTCTCTAAAACCTCGTCGTTGTTTACATGTTCTGTGCATGGTATCCTCAACATCCTTCTGTAGAAGAACATTTCGGTTGCTTCAAGTCTTTCCATCACCGTTGATGAGATTGTCCATTATTCGATGCCATATTGAAGTACAGACATCCCATAATATTCTAGTACTCTCTGCCTTGTTTTCAGCGAAATCTTCGTGTCTCTTAATACTCTATTCACCTTCTGGAATGTATCCTTGGCCATACAAATACTTCTTCGGATCTCTTTATCGGACTTCCCTTCCTGTGTTAGAACACTTCCCAGCTAATTAAATTTTTGTAGCGGTTAGATTTTAGTATCACTGGCTTGTAGGTGGGATTTTGGGCTCCCCTTTTAATTATTACCGTGCATTCATTTCACTTGGGGTTTATATGTAGTCCTTCCTTCCCATTTTCTGTAACGTGCATGTAGGAGGTCGTCTGGTTTTAAACACTGAATTGAATTAAGAAAGCAGAATAGCAGCCATAAATTCATTGGTTGTCCCCTTGGTGCAATACAGTTTCAACATCTTTAATTTGATATTAATCGAGTGGATTTCGAAACGAAAAAGCTTCTTATATGTTCCTGCATGCATTATCCTAAGGCCTATGCCCAAATTAATCAAATTAAAACGAATCATGACTTCCTAGGAGGTTTCACACTTTTGCTGATCCCGTATAAGTCGTCTTTTGGCGTTGTTTTTTCTCTTTCGACCGCACTTTTCTTTACGTTTTTGTCTAATGGATCCAGTTTGTTTCGTCGCCTTGGTGACACGACTGACAGTTGAAAGGCTGATACAAACAAGATCCGAGATCTTTGTAAGGCTTGTCAGTATTTTCATGCAGCGTTACAATTTTCGAACGCGTCTTTGCAGTAACGTTCATCGTAGACTATAGCCGTAGGACAACTACTCGGTAATCGGTAATCGAGACAGTATTGTCTAGGCGTGATAAAAGTCTGATGCTATCACAGATGACGCAATATTTTTCAAGGCGAAACAAATTTTAACATACACCCCGAAAATAGATTCACATTACTGCACACCAGTGCAAATGACCTAATCTGAGAAAACAGTAGAAATCGATTACACCCTGTCACTCCAGTGGGCCTAAAACTGACCGAACGATAAAAGAAAGGAAACTAAGGCAGTTTTTTCAGTTAATTTGCAAAAAGGTGTATGTGACCATATTTGAAGGAGGTGAAGGATTAGTAAACACAGAACTGTCTAAAACAAACCACAGCAATCGATCTTCAAATATACCTGGAAGCCGTAGAAGACGATGAGAATCTGTAAAGAACACGGAAGAAATAAGAAACTTTATTTCTTTATTTTTTACTTTTTAATCGTTTTACCCCGAGCAAGGCGGAAATGCCACTGATGTGCAGGGGTCTACATAAGAGTAAAAAGATCAATTAAAAGAAAGTGAAGAGGAAGACGAACCAGTTAGAAAGGAGCAATAGAAAGCTGAGAATGCAGGTGTGATGACAGTTTCAAAGGTGGAGAGATAGGAAAGGATATATGGGGTGGGGAAAGAGCTAGAGTCAAGTGGTTAATAGATGAGTATTGACATTGCATTTAAATTCCTGCAGGTTGTGGCTGCAGGAGTAGAATTGTCGTCTGCATTTGGCTAACCTAAATGTGAATGAGTGGGACCCAGTTGCTAATCTGTTTGTACGAATAAACACCTGTTGAGGAGGCACCAGTGACTTAAGTTCGTCTGAGCAGAAGCCATGAAAGTATTTATAGAACAGACAAAGGGAAGTCACTTTTTCTCGGTGGGGAAGTGGTTGTAGTCGAGCTGCCAAGTCAGTGTCTATCACATTACTGATTCTCCTTTTGAGCCTGTCGAGAACACTGAGGTGAACGACAGGGGCGCCTGACCATATATGGCAGCAGTACTCCATGCACGGACGAATGGTTGACTTGTATATATGCAGGATGGATTCAGGGGTAAAAACATCCTGACCCGACATTCGTGATAAAAGAAATCAAAAACATGTAAATATGTATTGTATGAAAGTCAACCTTATGATATCTGCTGCAGCACTAACGAATCTAAAAAAGAGAATTCAAAGACTGTTATGAATGACTAAACACTGAAATAATGGCGAGTTAAACTTCTTCATGGTCGATACTCAGCTCGTAGCAACACGCACACAAATAAACAATTATATATATACCTCACGCACACATCCATATAATGCGGGATACTCATTTCTAGCAAAACTAATTGTTACGACGGCTATCCTATCCCTTATGCAGATTCTTGCTCTGGCACATTTAGGTCACCTGTGACCAAGTGTGGTTAATAACTTAACTATGCTGAACGGACTTTAATAATAGTTTCTGTGAGCGTACTCAAAATCTAACAGGAACAACTCTTTCAACAATACCAGCACGTTTACAGCTTCAGTCACGATGACTTTATATTTTCGTGCCAGTTTCTATTACAAGAAGTTCAACAATCGGCAGTATGGTTTTCAGTGCCTATCTTTCCACTAACACCTTTAGCATGAAGAATCATAGCATAGTGAGATTCGAACTCGGATCCACTTGCTTGAAAAATAAAAGTTCTAGCTCCTCAACCATATGCCACAGACCGTAAATGCGTGCATACATAACATGGACATATATAGACTCAACTCAGAAAGAAAAACAACATTACTAATCGATTTTTTTCTTAAAAACGACTGTTTTTTTTTTCTTCCATAAACTATTCGAGTTTTGAAACAATCAGTTCCGGGTTGGACGAATGAGTTAAAGGTTGCCATATTTTCTACAACTTGTGTTAGTAGTTTTATTCTACTAGAATTTAGACAATAATTAAAACCACGGTGCAGAACGCTTGTGGTTAATATTGATTTGTTCCGATGTATACAATGCATTTCTCGTAAAAGATATTTCCTATCGACCTCCCGACAAGAGACTCTAGAGTCATAACTGAACTTGTATATGCCTCGTCTGGCCTCGTGGCATTTGTAACATCAGTCGAGCCAATGTGAACATTTCATATTAAGTTCATTTTTTTACCATTTCACATGTTAACTTAAAATATGGAAAATATAATGATATTACGAAAAAGATATAAAAACGAAAAAGACAGTTCTTAATTATTTTAAAACCGTATCCTCGCGTCTTTGTTAGCTAAATTTTTCAATTTAGTAAAATGCGTTTTAAACGTGATACGTTGTATAAAGTACTGGAGATTAATAGTCTTAAAGTTTAAGAAATCATAATTCCTAAATTTGAACAGTGTTCTCCCAAAAATCCCTTGAGTTTTATTAATAAAAAATACTTTTTGGCGCCCAACGAGGCAGGAATTACGATTATTTTAATTTAAAATCTTCAATAAAACAATTCGTGACTGATTGAAATGTATGGAGATTTTAGTTTTAACAGACGAAACAACTTATCCGTTGTGATATAGAAACTTATCCATCTCGTAAAAAAAATTTCACTTGTGCTAGATATTTGCAAAGTTTAAAGCTGTCATGCCCTGGAATTGTATGTAACATTACTGGGGCCGTCAAAAATATAAAAATTGTGAATATTTGATAATATTTTAGTGGCCTATAGAACAATTTACTAAGGAACACTTGTCACGACTGAGAAGTGGAATTTCTACAATAAACCACGCCATATTAAAATACTAAAAGTAGAAAAACAACTCTAAAATTCACAGAAAATGAGACCAAGCCATATACTTTAGCGTCCATTTCACTCTACCGGATGCTTTGATTGTAAAAGTTGAATAAAAACTTAGAAGGATATATAAAGGAACGATTTTTTTTAATCATTTCACCCCGAGCAAGGCGGAAATGCCACTGATGTGCAGGGGGCTACATAACTGTAAAAAGATTAATTAGAAAAGAGTGAGGAGTACAAACTAGTTAGAAAGGAGCAATAGAGAGCTGAGAAAGCAGGTGGGATGACGGATACACAGGTGGAGAGAAAGGGAAGGTTATACGGGGGTGGGGAGAGAGCTAGTGTCCAGTGGTTAGTAGATGAGTATTGACTTTGCATTTAAATTCCTGGAGGTTGTAGCCGTCAGGAAAGCAAGAATATGGGAGCGAGTTCCACAGGCGGGAAGTGCGAGAAGAGAAGCTGCAGGAGTAGAATTGTCGTCTGCATTTGGCTAACCTAACTGTGAATGGGTGGGACCCAGTTGCTAATCTGGTTGTACGAATAAACACCTGTTGAGGAGGCACCAGTGACTTAAGTTCGTCAGAGCAGAAGCCATGAATGTATTTATAGAACAGACAAAGAGAAGCCACATTTTGTCGGTGGGGAAGTGGCTGTAGTCGAGCTGCCAAGTCAGTACCTATCAACAGAAAAGACCAGTTAGAAAGGAGCAATAGAAGGCTGAGAAAGCAGGTGCAATGACAGATACATAGGTGGAAAGAAAGGGAAGGTTATACGGGGGTGGAGAGAGAGCTAGTGTCCAGTGGTTAGTAGATGAGTATTGACATTGCATTTAAATTTCTGGAGGTTGTAGCCGTCAGGAAAGCAAGAATACGGGAGCGAGTTCCACAGGCGGGAAGTGCGAGAGAAGAAGCTGCAGGAGTAGAATTTTTATATATATAAAGAACATTTATGTAACGACTATAATTTATTATATAAATTATTTTTGATAGTTTAATAAATAATAATACTAATTTTAAATATTAATAAAATAGTATAGTGATATATTAATATACATGGATATATCGATGGAGCCGAATATGAAAAGAAAATATCTCGCATAGTGGCATCAATCTCACGGATAGTATTGAATAAGTTTTCACTCTGTTTTTAGTTTATTAATTACTCACATATTTGAAAATAGTTTATTATAAGTTATTTTACTAATGTACATAAACATTCTCTAGAATTTAGTTGTTAAATACCAGTTTGGTTTTATTAAATTAGTTTCACTTCAATATAAAGCATGTACATTTACTATTTCTATAATACAATTTCTAAAATACAATTTCTAAACTTATCTATTTGTAAAATTTTTTAAAAAGGCTTATTTTCATTTAATGGTTATGCGGGTCTACAAAAAATATACGAGTAAAAGTGGTCCCTCTGTAAAAAAAAAAAAAAAGAAAATATTGAGAACTACTGGTTTAAATAATTGGTTTGTGAATTTCTTTTTATCGTTCACTCCAAGGAAGTCGTTAATGCCACTATAACGCAGATGGTTGTAGGAATGGAAATAAAAAGTGAATGAGGAGGACTGGAGAAAGGACAAGAAGATGGAAGATGGCGATTGAAGATTTATGAAGATTGTAGTTGTCAGGGAAGCAAGAAATCAGAAAGGAGTTTCACTGGTGGAAAATGCAAGGAAAAATGATAGAAGTAGAAATGACGGTTGCATCGAGTTAGTTTAACAGTAAAACACAGTTGCCAATCACTTAAGAACAATTTTTACAACTGTCAGTTAAATGCCATGCGTGATACACACTTTGGGCGATCATTTCTCAAAAGAGACATGACAGACTTGGCAGAAGATTATACCGCAGTAGGTTGCCATTGCTTTCTGCGGTAGAATGGTTGCCACCCATGGCTATAGAACCCAATCTGTCCTATTATTTAACCCATAACTGGAGGAAAGAGACGGATTAATACTTTTCCCAAGGGTATTTGTGCGTAAGTGAATGCAAGGAATTCAACTGGAATTCGAACTCGGCTTCCCGATTTGTCGTTCCGAGCCGATATCCACTGCACCACAACACACATCCTGTCACAACTGAGAAGTAGAGTTACTACCACAAACCACGCCACTTTAAAATACTAAAAAAAAAAACTAAAACTAGCAGAAAATGAGACCAAGCCATATACTTTAGCGTCCCTTTCGCTCTACCAGACGCTTGAAGAAAAACTGAGAAGGATATATAAAGAGACGATTATATATATATATATATATATATATATAAAGAACATTTATATAAAGATTCTAATTTATTACATAAATCAATAGATTAATAAATAATAATTCTAATTTTAAATATTAATTAAATAAAATTTGTTTTAATTTTATTATACATTTCTGGGAAACAAAATTACCAAATCTCATAAGAAAATAGAATTTCGGCATTAGTGGTTCATGGAGCAATTTCACTTAGGAAAGGTTGTTGCAAATGTGAGGTGGAATTTCTACACTAATCTCAGCCATATTAAAATACCAAAAATAGAAAAGCAAAACTAACAGAAAACCACGCCCAAATTCATATAGTCGAGACACGATAAAAATATTTGTAGAACAGATAGAGGGAAACTACGTCACGTCTGTACGACGATGGCTAGAGACGAGATGGTCTGGTCAAGATCGATTGTACTGCAGTGCCTGGATTTTGTCAAGAATACGGATATTTATATTAGGAGCACCCGACCAGATATGGCAACAGTACGCAATACACAGACAAATGGTAAAATTATAAAAAAAATCTGCCTCAATAGATTAAATAAACGGTTCTGTCGCTGTACGTTAAACTGTATAAATATGGATAGATTTAAATCCAGACATTCAGAGAGAATATTTACCACCATCACAATTCTTTCTCGTTATGACATGGTGGTGGGTCTTGCGTATCACAGTGAACAAAAGCGCTACACCGGCGGGACTATCACTCCTGACAAGTCCGACGATGAGAGACAGATCGATTAGTGGAGGTTAGAAAAAAGAGGTCATGTGATGTAGTTTGGTGGTGGTGTTGGTTCGTCAAAAGAGACAATCCTATACTGTACTACAAATGCCAAAATTTATACGGTCACCAAACTGAATTACTCCTATGAGTAGAGTATTTGATGACAGAGATTCGTCTTGAAATAAATTGTTATGGCATTGTGACTTTTAATACTTTCATTAAATAATGTACGCCTGTTTGCATACAGATATTTGGTTTGGTTTGTTTAACGGCATAGCTTTATGATGGGTCAACAAAGTTGCCAGTTTTAGAGTTGTTTTCCTACTTTGAGTATTTTGATATGGTGTAGCTTGTAGAAACTCGACTTCTGAGTTGTAACAAAATTTGATAGATTAAAAGGGACTCTAATGCATATGGTTTGATCTCGTTTTCTGTTAGTTTTGCCTTTCTATTTTTAGTATTTTAATATGGCTTAGATTACGGTCGAAATTCCACCTCTCAGTGGTAACAACCGTTCCTAAGTGAAATTGCTTTATAAACCACTAATGCCGAAGTTTCATTTTCTTCTGAGATTTTAATTTTGTTTTCCAAAAATGTATTACTGGTGATTTTTTCCAATAATGGATTGCTGGTAATTATTTTATTGTTTTCTGGTCTTTTTTTTTTTTTAATTTTTTTTTTTTACTATGAAAATACATTGCTAGTAATTTTTAAATGTATTTTTTATATATTCATGATTTGAACTCAGTTTGAGGCTTCGCTATTTGCCGATAGCTGTAGCCCTAATAAGTGGTAATATCCTGGGTCAGGGTGACCCGGAAACAACTGTAGTTAAGTGGCGGTTTCCCTGCCATCAAAACCAAATGATCAGAAGCCACTCTACCAGATGTAATCTATCGTCATGCCCAGGACATTTACACAGATATATTTTAGAATCTGAAGAGATATAAAAAGAAACCAAATTTCGTTTTTTTTTTTCTTTTGACGTTTTAGAGCCAAATGCAATTATTTACCATGCAAGAATATATACATAATTTTACAGTATTTTTCACGCAATACAAAGCCCAAGCGCCACTCAAGTTAGGAAGTTATTGACTGAGGTTGTTGGTAGTGGGTAAACGTAACGCTAAGAAGTGTATATTATGTGCAGATATAAAATAAATAGTATTTTATACTGACTTGAAACGGTTAAGTCCATATCGATTTGTTCCCCATTGAAACCTTTCATTATCACTACCGAAACACTCACATCGTTTAAAGATCGTAATAGCGATGTACTTCACAGAGAACCATCTCATGGACATTACAGAATTGGACATAACTCGAAGACATACATTGACCAACTCACTCAACACACTGGGAGGAGTGAGTTAAGTGCCATACGTGATACACGCTTGGGCGATCATGTCTCGAAATAGACATGACTGACTGGGCAGAATATTTTCCTGTAGTAAGCTGCCATTACTTTCTGCGGTATACTAGTTGTCAACCAAGGCTATAGAACCCAATCTGTCCCAGTATTTAGCCCATCGGCTCGGAACGAAAAATCGGGGAGCCGAGTTCGAATTCCAGCTGAATTCATTGCAATCACTTACGCGCAAATACCCTTGGGAAAGGTATTAATCTGTCTATTCCTTCCAGTTATGGGTTAAATAACAGGACAGATTGGGTTTTATAGCCTTGGTCGGCAACCAATCTACCGCAGAAAGCAATGGCAACCTACTGCGGGATAATCTTCTACCCAGCCAGTCAGTCATGTCTCTTTCGAGACATGATCGCCCAAGCGTGTTTCACGTATGGCACTCAACTGACTGACTGATTTAGTCCATGACTAGAGTGAGAAGAAACGGGTTAATATCTTTACCAAGGGTATTTGGGCGTAAGTAAATGCAATAAATTCAACTGGAATTCGAACTCGGCCCCCCGATTTCTCATTCAGAGCCGATATTCACTGTATCACAACGCACTGGGGACAACATAGACGAATTACCAACTGTCATTGATGTCCAAGATTTATGTCGACGTAAAGTAATGCAAATCCGAACAATCCAAAATCGATGACGACGATGCGTGACAGGATATCATACTTGAAAATTATGTTTTATATATAACAAAAATCCATTTTTAACATAATAAATTACATCACGCTCTTGCACAAGACATTATTTTAAACTGTCTACTATTCGCCAATGCATAGGAATAATGCTGTCACGTCTAATCTGGTTTATCTTTTATGCATTCAGAGATTTCTTATAGAATACATAGTAGAATCGGCAATACTATCAGTCCTAACCGAGCAATATCGATTGATTTTCTATCACCGTAATGTAGCTTCTTTGCGCTTTTTTTTTCTATAAATACTTTCATGATAATTGTTCTGCTGAGCTATCCTTTGTGGTACCTAGAATTTATGAATTTAAGTGCATTACTAGATTGGCGGAAAGGTCTCATCATTTTACAGTTAAACCTGTTAGATGAAACTATGATTGTTGGAGTCCCTATGCTGCCATCCATTTGCGCATGTTTGCTATGCCTTCTGTTACTTTCGACTTCAATAAATCTCGTGAGTATCAAATTCTCCAAACCACCTTTCCTTTCTTTTAATATATCCAAGAAATTTTTATTTAACTTCAAACACCGTTAAATGTTTCTTTTATTTGCAGGAGACTGATAAAAATGACAAGGCACTTATTAATTAAAACATTAACCATATCGATTTGTTCCCCATTGTCACATTTCATTATCACTACCGAAGCACTCACATCGTTTAAAGATCTTAATAGCGATGTAATTCACAGAGAACCATCTCATGGACACTGGGAGGAGTGAGTTAAGAATGAGGTAATATTATTAACCTTTTTTCTCTTTACCTTCCAAGGCTAACCTTTAGGGAAGGGACTTAATGTGCAATCTTGGCTAATGTTTCCCGCTGTCATGAAGTGGAAAAAATATGTTGAATCTTTTGCAAGGTCTATTTCTAGAAAAGGTAATTCTAGAAAAGGTCTATTTCTAGAAAAGGTAATTCACAGTGTGGTGCAAGACAATGTGACTCGCCAAAATTTATCATGAATATTTATAAATCTACCACTGGTCTCTGCATTGAACATTGCTGCCACATCCAATCTGTTGTTTCTGCTATAAATTCTTGACAAAACCCAGAGAAGAATCTACAATATTATCGGTCCTGACTTATCATCACGATTTCAATCCCTTCTTCACTGCGCTGACGTAGTTTCTCTTCACCGTTTTTATAAATATTTTCATCCAATGAACTTACATTTTTGATAACTGAACTTTATGAATTTAAGCGCAGTACTAGATTGGCAGTTAGTTCTCATGATTTTACTGTGGAAATTACTATATATAACTATAATTTTTATTCTATTAGGTTCTTATTTTTAATTTCTTACCTGTGGATCTCTCATCCGGTTTCTTGATTTTCTGCTAAGATCGAATAGATTTAGTGATACACGTCTTACTTATTAACCCATAACTGGGGAAGAAGATGTAAATTCAAACCTTTCCTAAGTGAATATAACGAACCCAACTGAAATCGAAACTTGCCTCTAAGATTTCCAATTACACCAACCGCACATCCGCACTTAAAGGACCTAGTATTGACAAGCACCATTTATCTAGTTACTGAACAAGCTTGACTAGTCTGTGACCGTAATGTGGCAAGCCAATGAGCATTGAATTGTAGCCACGAATCGTCGTAGGTCGGACCTATCGTAACCCAGGGACTTATGTACTTTAGACTTTATTTCACGCCATTTCGTTCGATGAATTATCGTTCTTACCTGCAAATAGGGAATGAATAATTACTTAATTTTACGATTAAATAAAATTTCGTAAAAGGCGAAATCTTTTTAATACCTTTATGAAACAAAATAATATAATCATCAAATATAATTAATGAATTATCGAATTCTTCTGGCCGTTTCATTTATTGAAAGACTAATCAAAATATTTCAACACTTCATCGGCGAGAAGAATTGTGTAATGTCGACTGCTATTGAATATCCCAATGTGTCTGGTTTCGCATTTTGTCGTTCCTTTTTTAGATGGAATTCTCTATCGTTTTCTTACTTTTTTGTATGTTTTGTTAGCCTGTTTTGTCATATTTTAAGAAAGGAGAGACGTAACTAAAAGTGTCAGATTGATGGAAGCAACAACCTCGCTTAAAAATGGCAAATTGCAAGCTTCAGTCTCAAGTGAAAACAGAGACTCTTTAAAATATTTCTGAATATGCAAAAAAGCATGGCGAAATCAATACTACTAGTAGTATTACTAATATTAAAAAGCATTATTATTATTATTATTATTATTATTATTATTATTATTATTATTGCTAGCTCGATACGTGTAAATGCAAAGGGTGTCAACAACGAAGATATCATTTTAAATTTTGCATATTTTTGCAGTTACTGACAAAATTGGGCTATTATATCCGTATTGAAGACACATTTACACTTGTAAAATTAACAAACAAAATAAATAGATATAGGAGCTAAGAAAGAAAGACAGAAGGAAAGAATGAATGAATGAAATAATGAAGAATAATGAACAAATAAAAAAGAAAAGAAAAATTTAGGAAGAATGGAGAGATTTTAAAAAAGGAAGAAAAAAGAAAGAGGGAATAAATGAATGAGAGAATGTACAAATAAGCATTAACAATTAAAATGAAAGACTAACCAACAAACGATGGGAAATTATTAACAAACATCTAAAAGAGGAAAGAAAGATCGAAGAAGAATGAAGAGCATTTAAAAAAAGAAAGAAAGAAAAAAAGAAAAGAAAGAAAGTATGAGAGATATTAAAAAAAACTAATGAAATAGTAAACGAAAGAAAGAGTGAACAAGAGATGTGAAGAAAGAAAAACATATTGACATATTATCGGCTTGTCATTCGGGTAACGAATGCATTGTGGTCTCGATTGAAGTGTTTTAATAATAATAATTATAATAATAAGTTCCAGTTTCGATAGACTCATTCAAGTTCTCCCTACAAAAAATATTCTTACAAGTAGAGGTCACACTTATGGAAGGACTTTATTAATGTAAAGTGTGTGATCTTAGGTTAAAAAATATTCAGTGCAAAATGTCATGGTGCTAATTCTGAGCTTAGGAATCTGGTTGGGACTCGGAATGAAATGTCAGAGCACTGGTGCCGCCCAAGAACTAATTTACACGAGATACTAGATTAGCAACTAGGTCCCACCCTTTTACAGTTAAACAGATAAGAAGCAACCGTAAATTCTACTCCAACAGCTTCTTTTCTCGCGCTTCCCGCCTGTGGAACTCTCTTCCACAAGTCTGCTTTCCCGACAGCTACAATCTCCAGGTGTTTAAATGTAGGGTCAATAGACACCTCCTATCACACTAACTCCCAATTATTCTCAGAACACTCTAATCTACCCGACCCAAATTCTCGGTATCCTTACCCTCCTATCACCCACCCTCTGACATTTCCTATATTTAACCATTCTCGGTATCCCTACCCGCCTATCACCCACCCTCTGACATTTCCTATATTTAACCATTCTCGGTATCCCTACCCGCCTATCACCTACCCTCTGACATTTCCTATAATAACCATTCTCGGTATCCCTACCCGCCTATCACCCACCCTCTGACATTTCCTATATTTAACCATTCTCGGTATCCCTACCCGCCTATCACCCACCCTCTGACATTTCCTATATTTAACCATTCTCGGTATCCCTACCCGCCTATCATCCACCCTCTGACATTTCCTATATTTAACCATTCTCGGTATCCCTACCCGCCTATCACCTACCCTCTGACATTTCCTATATTTAACCATTCTCGGTATCCCTACCCGCCTATCACCTACCCTCTGACATTTCCTATATTTAACCATTCTCGGTATCCCTACCCGCCTATCACCCACCCTCTGACATTTCCTATATTTAACCATTCTCGGTATCCCTACCCGCCTATCACCCACCCTCTGACATTTCCTATATTTAACCATTCTCGGTATCCCTACCCGCCTATCACCCACCCTCTGACATTTCCTATATTTAACCATTCTCGGTATCCCTACCCGCCTATCACCCACCCTCTGACATTTCCTATATTTAACCATTCTCGGTATCCCTACCCGCCTATCACCTACCCTCTGACATTTCCTATATTTAACCATTCTCGGTATCCCTACCCGCCTATCACCCACCCTCTGACATTTCCTATATTTAACCATTCTCGGTATCCCTACCCGCCTATCACCTACCCTCTGACATTTCCTATATTTAACCATTCTCGGTATCCCTACCCGCCTATCACCCACCCTCTGACATTTCCTATATTTAACCATTCTCGGTATCCTTACCCGCCTATCACCCACCCTCTGACATTTCCTATATTTAACCATTCTCGGTATCCCTACCCGCCTATCACCCACCCTCTGACATTTCCTATATTTAACCATTCTCGGTATCCCTACCCGCCTATCACCCACCCTCTGACATTTCCTATATTTAACCATTCTCGCTATCCCTACCCGCCTATCACCCACCCTCTGACATTTCCTATATTTAACCATTCTCGGTATCCCTACCCGCCTATCACCTACCCTCTGACATTTCCTATATTTAACCATTCTCGGTATCCCTACCCGCCTATCACCCACCCTCTGACATTTCCTATATTTAACCATTCTCGGTATCCCTACCCGCCTATCACCCACCCTCTGACATTTCCTATATTTAACCATTCTCGGTATCCCTACCCGCCTATCACCCACCCTCTGACATTTCCTATATTTAACCATTCTCGGTATCCTTACCCGCCTATCACCCACCCTCTGACATTTCCTATATTTAACCATTCTCGGTATCCCTACCCGCCTATCACCCACCCTCTGACATTTCCTATATTTAACCATTCTCGGTATCCCTACCCGCCTATCACCTACCCTCTGACATTTCCTATATTTAACCATTCTCTGTATCCCTTCCCGCCTATCACCCACCCTCTGACATTTTCTATATCCAATCATCCTTTCTCCACTCTATGTAGCCCCCTGCGCACTAGTGGCAATGACATGCTTTGCTCGGAGTGAAACGCTTATAAAAAAAATATAAGAGTAATATAAGGAAACGACAACAACAACAACAACAATAATAATAATAATAATAATAATAATGATCATAATCTGTGATCACTGTATTCAAAAGATAAAACAAATCATTGTGACCGACAAAAGTTTCCCACTTTCACAAAATCAAAATATAAACAAAATGAATAACTAGTAATAAGAATGAGGTAGAATCGTGAGAGAATGTGAGAGAATTATGAGAGAATGTAAATGTGCTTTTGTGAGAGAACTCGCTTAAGTTTAGAGACGTGCGATTAACAGACTCTATAGGAAGGACAATATTCTGTTCATGAAACACTGCGAAAAATGTAGTGATGGATTTTTTTACTATTAGCATTAAGTCTCCCTTTAAGCACAACGTTTGTCATAATCGAAAAATATCGATTTTGTTTTATCGATATTGAAATGGGCACTCTGTTCATGATATAAATATTATATCAATTCGATCTCTGTTTTTTATAAGGTTTTGTATTTTCTTTGCTTTTATTTACATGTCAGATTTGAAATTGGCATATCGTCCTTGGTAAAGTTATACAAATTATAGTGTCGTATACTGTTCATTGTGGGTAATGGCAACTGCGTCTACCACATGCATTCGACTAATATGAAGATAACACAGTCAAATGTATGCATTTTAAAATTCTTTCAAGCAGATTTATTTTATCTAATGGAAAAAGTGATATACAAATTTATGAGATTTAAGAAAATGTTTCACAAAACCAGAAACAAAATTATCTGAAAACAAGTAATTGTTTGTGTTACAAATGATTTAACACTGCTAACAAAACATTTCAATAGTAATCATAAATATGAGAACAGGTTGTTATTTAAAGAAGTAAGTGTTTAAAAATAAAAATATTCCAAATTGACAATTTTTTCATTTCATTGAAGCAAATGTTAAATTATGAGAACGTTATCGCCTCCTCTACCTTCCTTTTCTTTCTTTTTACACTATTTACTTTGTTCAGAATACCCTTGAGAAAGGTATTAATCCATCTCTTTCTTCCAGTTATGGGTTAAATAACAGGACAGATTGGGTTCTATAGCCTTGGCTGGCAACCAGTCTACCGCAGAAAGCAATGGCAACCTACTGCGGGATAATCTTCTGTTCAGTCAGTCATGTCTCTTTCGAGACATGATCGCCCAAGCGTGTTTCACGTATGGCACTTAACTGACTTTGTTCAGACTGCTGTCCTCATCTTTACTGTCCTGTTCACGACATTTCGACCTTTGTAAACTCCGGTCTTCTTTAAGATATATAAGCTTGTATTTTGAAAGGAAGCTATTATTTAGTCTTTTCGGGTAGATTGTTTCATTTCCACGTGAGAACCAGTCCTAAGGTCAGAACTGGCACCATGACATTTTGCCCTGTACATTTTTTAACCTAAGGTCACACCCATTTTACATCAATAAAGTCCATCCTAAAGTGTGACCTCTATTTGTAAGAATATTTTTTGCATTTCTACCAAGGAAACACTTGAATGTGTCTATCGAAACAATAACCTCTTCTTCTTCTTCTTCTTCTTCTTCTTCTTCTTCTTATGATTATTATTATTATTATTATGTCATTTTTTCATCATATTTCGATTTCTGCTTTGGTCTCACTACCAACCAAGTCAGCGGGGAGACCTAAGACAGGTAGTGGCGTGTTGTTATGGCTCCATTTCATGTTTTTCTATCTTCCCTATCATCCCTAGCATTACATAGATAAAGTTTTCCTTAGTGTGTGGGCTGTACTTAATAAGACAATTGTTTGTATATCTCTTAAGCTGGGGTTTCCAGGGATTCTTTCAATGTGTTGTTTTGTTCCATTTTTTATCATTTCAAGTGCAACTACTATCACTGGCACAACTCTTGTTTTCAATTTCCACATTTTTTCTATTTCAATTTCCAGGTCTTTATATTTTGACAGTTTTTCAAATTCCTTGATTGCTATGTTACAATCCGCTGGACAAGCCATATCAATTAATAGACAAGTTTTCTCCTTCTGGTTTTTAACAATAATGTCTGGCCTGTTTGCTTCAAATTTTCTGTCTGTGTAGATGGTGTAATCCCATAGAATGGTTACATCTTCTATTTCTGTAACCGGTGCTGGGTGATGTCCATACCAGTGTTTGTTTACAGCTTTTCCATAATGTTTGCACATTGCCCAATGTAAATATTGCCCAACTCTATCGTGGCGATTTTTATATTCATTTGGGGCAAGCACAGAACAGCCTGAGATTAGGTGGTCTATTGTTTCTTGATGTTTATCACAAAACCTGCATTTTGGATCCATATTATTATTATTATTATCACTATTATTATTGTTTAAATTCTCCAATCGACATTATGATGCATTCGTTACCTAAATGACATGCCGATAGTATGTCAATATATTTTTCTTTCTTCACATCTATTCTTTGCTTTTTCTTTAGTTTACAGTTTTTACTTGTTTTGTCTTTTTTTTTAATTTCTCATATTTTCTCCCCCCCCCCCCCCCAGCGTGATTCTTTTACTTCTACATGTCTTTTCTGGTTATCTCGGTTTCCACTAACCCAACTTCAGTAGCCAAACTCTCGAAGTTCTTGATCACCTGCGCTGTGTCCAAATATTAAACTCACAATTGTTTGGGTTGAGTCCCTGGATTGATTCAGCCAATGCTTCATATGTTTATATTTGTTTTTCATAGCAAGCTGCTATTTCGTGTTTTCTCTTTATTCAAAAACAGATACAAAAATATCTGGAGTTAACCGAACAAAAGGAACAACTAAATATTGAAGTGTGGTGATACCAAGCAAAGCGATGGACCGGATGTTTGCACTCTCAGAACTAAAAAGCAAATGACCAAAACTCGTCCATGTTCACCCCGGCTCCACGCAGATGCTCCAGTTTAAAACTAAAAATTAATTAAATATCAAATTCCAGTTCGCGAGACTACGCGAACTTTATTTATCAGCCAATAGGAAGCCCAGAATCAAATACGGATGTGAATTCCCAAATGAACTGCTGCGATCCAAAAAGACGAAATAAAAAGGCGATACAGAAAGCATCGCCGGACAGACCGACACAGACTCGAGAGAGACGAGTGCAATTAGTATCTCCCTTGACCGAAGTCAAGCGAATTACTATGCTCGCTTCCCTTCCCTCTCATCTTATTCTTCGCTGTCTCTAACTACTTCCTGACCAAAGGAGCGGATACATTCCTTATTTACAACGCTCCCACATTCATACGCACAAATTCTCTTTTCAGCTTTTATTGTCATAAACATTTTAACGTCCGTTGGACCCATATTTAAAGGATTACTTTAATTGTAAAAAAACTTAATTGATATGTGTATATATAAAATGTTATTTCTAAACTCAATTTGCTTTTCTTGATTTATAATCTTTTTATGACTTATAGTTGGTTATCTACAACGAGGCCAAATTCACTAGAACGGATAACCCACTATAAAGGAATAATGACATTAGGACAATTTCTAGCATTAAATACAAGTGAATCTTCTGAAATGAAGGTAAAAAAGAAAACATAATCATTTTTAAAGGCTTCTACGCGTTCCAGAAGCTGAGTAAACTATTAAGAGAAAGGAAACGTTCACTAGAAACAAAGTACTGGATTGCTCTGTGATGTCAGTTCTTTAATATGGTAGTGAATGCTGAACAATATCATCAAAGATGAAGAAAAAAAAGCAGCTGAAATTTGGTTCTACAGAAAGATTCTGCGGGTATCATGGACCGAGCATGTGAGAAATGGTGAGGTTTTGGAATGGATGGAAACAAAAAGAAAATTAATGCTGAGCATCAGGAAGCGACAGTTGAAGTTCCTGGGACATGCAATAAAGAAGGAAGACTTGGAGAATCTGATACTAACAGACCAGATAGAGGGAAGGAGAGACAGAGGAAAGTAGCGGATAACATATTTGAAGGGTCTGTTCAGGTGAATGACAGAACGGAGCTTGGGTGGAGAATGTGTGATGATCGCCTAAGTCCTGAAAGGACAAGGCACAAAGAAGAAGAAGAAGAAGAAGAAGAAGAAGAAGAAGAAGAAGAAGAAGAAGAAGAATTAAGGAGGAGCGGTAATTTTCTATGCGGGGTTCATGTAATAAAATAAAACCTAGAGAAATAGGAATGGCGCCAATGACGAGGTCTAATTCTTTGAGAATCATTGTATTATGTTCATGTGGTCCTTCCATTTCTTGTCGCTTACGGCTAAGAGGCACATTTTTTAATATACAATGCATCATTTGAATTTAAGGTAAGCAAACCAGGTAAGAAAGTTTTCTACGTTCTTATTTTCTGTTTATTTGCGTGAATCTATAAATCAACACTTTAGACATGTAGATAAAATAATTATTCCTAAATACTTCACCGATACATCAATAACTTTTAAAAAATAATTTCTTTTAGGCTATCTTTGATTTTAAAAAGAGATATTTTGAATATCAAACATTACAGATTTCCCGTATTATAAGAGATTTCCGTTCTTCCGATGCATGATTTTCAGTATAAGTTGGGAAAGCATTTCCGTCACTCACCGGTATTCACGGAATAAAAAAAATAATAGTCTAAGAAATAGCAACACATTTCTATGACATACGTTAAGAACAAAACATCACGGAGGAAACAAATATAATACATATAATGGAATGAGATTGGTTTATATCGGCAGGCGAGACATTCAAGAAAGGCATTAGAATAATCAAGAACCTGTACTGGCAGCAAACCGCAAACAGAAAATGAGTTAAGCAAATATACAAATATAGAAAGGGGTGAAAGACAAGGATGTGTCTTCTCACAAGATCTATTCAATCTACACAGCAAAACATTTTGAGAGAACTTCAATCCTGTCATGATTCGTCATTGGCAGCCACACTCTAAACAATATCAGATACGCAGGTAATACAGTGCTAATAGCAGACACGGAAAAGGAAACTACAAAACTTTCTACAGAAAGTAGTTAAAGAAAACAAAAAGAAAGGACTAAACATAAATTACAAGAAAATTAAATGCATGGGGTCATTAGTAAAAAAGAAACCCAAAATACAAGTCGAGGATACTGAAATCAACGAGGTATAGAAATTTAAATGTTGGAACTGTTGGAACTCAAGAACTTACTGCATTTGAACTCTCAAATCACAGTTTTTTTTTACAACTTTTTTAGAAAAAGCATTGGCATAACAACCAATGAATCTCGTTTTTGTATTGAGTTTGAGTTTGAATTTTGTTTAACGATATATAAACCTCTGTGGGTTATATAATCCCAAAAAGGTAGTTTTTTTTACTGTTTGGTTATAGTGAGAAGGTTGATTTAGTCAGATTTTAATGAAAATGTTTTGTTTTTATTCTATTTTATTTTAGAAAATTGAAAATGTCTTCTAGTTTTGTATTCAAAACTTTTTGCTGAGAATAATTTCAGAAATGTGTCATGGTAACAATTCTTTTCTTCAAAAATGTATTATTGGTAATATTTTTCCTTCAAAAATGTATATTTTTCTATAAAAGTCCCTTTTTATTAATATATTTCTATAAAAGTCTATTTTTATACTTTCATAGTGTTTTGACCCCAGTTTTGGGATAAACTATTTGCCCATAGTTGGGACCCTAATAGCTACTACAACTACTGGTCAGTGTGAACCTGGGAACAACAGCAATGAAGAGGGGATTCCATGCTTCTCACAACCTTCTAATCAGAGGCCTTGCTGCCGGATGCAGTTTACCGTCATTCCCAGGACGCTTTTTTTTTATTAATACAAACTTTTTAATTTTTATTTAAGTGAATTTATTAACGTATTCAATTTTTTTCAGAAATACAAGTCACTTCTTTGTACTGATATAAAGAGTTTGTCTGCAGATTCTGGAAGATTTGTTTTAAGTTCTGCCGTTTTTTCTAATATCGTATACCATTTTTGTAAGTATAAAATCTTTGTCAGTAAATTCTTTAGAAGAGTCATTAATAAATCCGCTATTTTTGAAACCCCGAGTATTTTTCTTTTCAGTGATACAAAATTATAATCGATGATTGTGAAAAGAGTTATTATCATATCCGCTTTGCACTGGTCAACACAGATTTTTACCTAATTTGATGGTGCTGATTCTGAAAATGACCTTAGATTTGTATGGTTAGCTAACGGTTTTGCTCCACTGGAATTGCTTATTTTTTGGAAAAAAAGGTCAATCTACAATCTTGGCTGATCGCAATATTTAGTTAAAGATTGTAGAAACCCATAAATTTTAAAACAGAAGTACTGATGTTTTCCAATTTATGGCTAATATTCAAATTAACTGATAAACTTAATCAGTAATACTCTTTATCAGTAATACGCTATTATGACTATTAATGTTCATTTTTTACATACCCATCTAGATAAATTTCCTGTTAATTGTAGCGATATGAGTGATGAGCAAGGAGAACGATTCCATCAAAACAATGGAAAAGCGCTAACAAGGACGGCGGGACAAAATGAATGATAGCTTACTACTGTTGGTATATTAAAAGGGACTTAAATAACATTGAACATGACTGTCAAGAAAGAGAAAATTTTTACTGTAGTTTTTTTGTTCACGAAGTTTTTATTTCTGCTGTTAGTTTATTAAAGGTTTTGATGGAAATACTTTTTGTTCTTGGTGTATTCAATGGTGTTATGTTTAAAGACTTAAAATCTGATTGTTATTGGAAAAATAGTATTTATCAATAAACAGACCAGCATTTGTTGATTTAAGTACGAACTGAAAAATATTTACGATTTAACTTCGAGAAATATTTCCACCGGTCAGTATCATATACACAGAAAACAAATGAAAAAGTAAATGCTGTTTTTTTTTCCAAAAACGAGGCATATCTGTACAGTAAAAACCGCAGCGAACCAAGAAAAAGGAAGGTCACTTTCAGATTCAGCGCCCACAAATTAACTGAAAATGATGCTTGATGTCTCGACACCATTTTAATTTTTTGTTGTTGATCAGTTTTATTTATATGCCCAAAACCTCATCGTTTCAGAAACATAAACTCTTTTTCTAAACCTTTAAGAACAATCATTGTACGAGTGCTCAAATCTATTCTTTGTATAGATACAAATTATTTGTCTCTTACTTTAAAAAGAGTAATCTAAATATCCAATAGTATTCGGTATTCGTATCCGATCACATTTGAAAGATCGGGAGTGATAATTAGTCTTAATAGAAGTTCCAGACAAGAAGCTGAATTCAAGAGACAACAGCTCATCAGAACTAGAGTAAATTTATGAATAAAATCCAACAAAGCTACTTCTGTTGCCAAAATAACATTAGAAATAGCGTCTCATTTGAACCCCTGATGTCAGTCATAGGAATATGATGCTTGGTCATCTTTTTATAATCATTTCACTTTTAGCATGGCGGAAACGCTACTATTGCACAGGGGCTTCAGTCAGTCAAGTGCCATTCGTGATACACGCTTGAGCAGAAAATTTTCATGCAGGAGGTTACCATTATTTTCTGAGGTAAATTGGTTGCTAACTAAGGCTATGGAAGCCAATGTGTCTTGCTATTTAACCCATAGCTGAAGAGAGAGAATAATACCTTTCTCAAGGACATTTGCACTTAAGTGAATGCGGCAAATTCAACTAGAATTCGAACCCGGCTCTCTGATTTCTTATTATTATTCTGATATCCACAGCACCACAATACACATCCGCAGGGGCTTACAGTGAGAGAAAAGAACTAGGTACAGAAGATACTGAAGAAAGGATTAAACATGAACTGGATTCAAGAAGATAGTAGATGGCAAATGAAGTTGCACTTAAATGTTTAGAGATTTCAGGGAAGCAAGTAAATGGAAGTAAGTTCCACAGGCGGGAAGTACGAGAAAAACTGTCAGAGGAGAAGTGGTGCTTAAGCTTAACTATTTAAACAGTTTTTCTTCAGGAGGATTTTACGTTTTGTATATGCAGATTCTGAAGAAGATCGGAACGTACAACGACCGAAACACCGTAAATATGGCAATAAGAATGAGCAAAAGAACGACTTAAATAGTGTAAATTATTACAATACATCTCAGACATTAATCACATGAGGTTATGAATCCAAGTTTTAAATACGGTACTTACAGTCTGGCGATGTGCCCTTGAGGTTGACGAGTGTATTCACATGGCATAGGTGGTCCACCAAAACACGTCATGTCACATTAAAAACTACGTTTTAGTGATTCGTGACCAATCGCATTCGTTCATGGACTCCATTTACATTAAGTGTGTTTGGTTAGATTCAAGTAACACAGAGTTGCTTTATAAATGATTTTAAGGACATCCGATGAAAGCTATGACCACTAACTTCGCTCAACGCTAGCCCAGTCAAACCTTTATGCATCCACAAAGATCAAATATCTAAAATTTTACTTCTTATTATAGGGGAGTATACCCATCATGGCACCCAGTCAGAAAAATGGGTATAATATGCACTTGCATTAAAATAATTGAACAGGACATTGTGGAAGTTTTCTATAAAATTAGCATATAATAATGCAAGTAAAGTTCGAGAAGCATTCAGATTTGATAACCATTCACATCAGACGGTCTTTGATTGATAATATTCCAAAGTATTTATATGTGTTATGAAAACTGAAACAACGGCCACTTATGTTACTAATCCCGAACGAGATCACTATTTTGTTACGTACATAAAAAGGGGCAAGTCCCAATTTTATTAGGATCCCGGACAATGTCACAGTTTGTAACGTTTAAAATAACAAAAAACTTGTCGTCCGGATTCGTTCGGGTTTTGTTAATTATAGTTTCATGTCGACGACTGGTAGAGGAATGTATAATGAGAAAAAATAAAGGATCAACCACAACGGAAAATAATCAACAATTAATAGTTTAAACAGCAAAATTCTAATATATTCAAAAGTTCAACAGGAAATATTCAGTCGCGCTGAGAGAAAATATTATGTGTGTATCCAATGTGTACGATACATATAAAAAGTCCATAAGTTTGTTTGGGAAGGAGGTATAAACTGTCCAAATATATTAAAAATGATTGCCTTAATTGACAAAAGAATGTTCACATATATAGTTCACAAAGAAAATTATATTTTTACTTCTGTTGAATTGTTGAGCTTCAGATGAAAAAAGTCTATATTTTTCCGGAAAGAAGATTAATTTAAAAAGAAGCCAATAGTCTTGCTAATGATCAAAATCTTATCTTTTTAGCAAGACTGAAGGTGAACGTCTGTTCTTTCCGACTCCGTTTTCATCTCTGCCTTTGGTGTGGGTTGCTTTCCAAGAAAAACGGGCTTGTTTATAAACCACAAACGAGTGCGTCTTCTAAGAAAAAACGTCTTTGTTTTGTGACCTACGGGTGAACGCGTCTTCCACCTTCCTTGCATATTGGTGGTAAGTTAACGATTATTACTATTATTACTTAGTTTAGGGTGGAAAGGAGGCGTTCTCTTTTCTCTGCTTATACGTGTCTTTCTCCTATCTATGCGTGTATGCGTAACATTTGTGACAACGATGCTGCCTCGTCTGTGAACATCACTACCTTCTTGACACACTATTTCTGCTTATGAACAGAAATACAGTGTGTGGGGCTCTAAAAGAAATTCCCAAATGGTAACAGTTATATTTACCGTTTCCTAACAGTCATTACGGCTTTCAGTTGAAGTTTATAAAATCATTTATTTAAAAAAAAAAATCAGGAAAACAGTTTAAGTTCAGGAGCTGTTATCTGCTTTCCAGTATTTATGGGGATTTCATTTCAAACTTTTATTTGAAGTAGTGTGGAATGTCAACATCTTGATTATGTCATTATTTTATATTTGATTTACATGTGCTATCCATTTCATTATTTGCGTACAGATCTCTGTGATTCTGTAACACTAATTCACAATTTTCAATGTACTTTCTTCACTCGATCAAAGTTTTTTCTCTATTGATCTGGGAAAGCGATTGTTTTCAACTGACAATTTATATATTTTTAACAAGTTTGACGCTATACATGAGATCCATATGAATTTCTTCATCTGAAGAGGCTGTTTAAGTACATGACTTGAGTTTTCAGGTTGATGTTTCGGTTTTGTAGCCATTGGCGGTGTTTGAGGAAACTACATCTAGCTCAGTCTATTCTATGCACATCCTTAATTTTTATAGATTCAGATTACGAGCTATCACTGCCTTCATTCGAATTCCAGATTTTAGGGTCTGTTTTGGAAAGGTTGATCTTGAGCATCAGGAAGAGACAACTAAAGTTCCTGGGACATGTAATGAGGAAGGAGGTCTTCGAGAACCAGATAATTACAGGCCAGATAGAAAGAAAAAAGATTCAGAGTAAAGCAGCGAATAACATATCTGAACGGCCTGAGCAGGTGGATAACAGAAAAGGGGTTGCAAGATGTCACAAGATAAGAGCAACCAGGGGAGGGAGACGTGGAAGGCCATGATCACCTGCATCCTGAAAGAACAAGGCACATAGAAGAAGAAGATCTTGAGCCTTATTTTTCTTGAAATAGTTGTATTTCTGTTCGAGACCATTTTTATTCTAATTATGAATATCTCCTTCATGATCAGCACGTTGGCCTTGAGATGAAAAGCAGAATTGCTGTCTTCTATTAGTAGATTCGTTTGAGATGAGGTGCGGAGGGATTAAATGTTCATTGGCCATATCTTCACGCCTGTATCGTATCACTTTAGACGTTATCTTTAGTCGTTTTATCTCATTACAGGATGGAGAAGTTCAAGTTCCCTAAAAGAGGAACCGTTTAGCCAGCTGGTGAGGGTTACAAGGTGATCCCTATTTGATAGACTTCGCTTTACTCATTTAAGAAATTAGTAGCAGCCATCCAGTCTCGCTGGTGAAACACAATGAATGATTCCTTCAAATATTTTACGCCTTCAGTTACTTTCCCATAACGCAGTCTCATTTTGGGGGCGCTATTTTTTCGGAATCAATTCACGGGGTTTATTCAAGAAGCACCACCTATAAGCTAGCTCGTTGCTTCTCAAATTGCAAAACTACATCTTTTTGTTCTTAAACAAAACAAAATCACGAAAAACTGTATAGTTTGTTTCTAATCTTATTTGACATTTTCAGCGGGGTAGGGGAGCAATCCAAGAAATTCTTGTTCTGTAGACTTCTAATTCTAATCGATGACAGAAACTGAATTGAACATGTTTACTAGAGACGGTAATGTATGTTTTAAGTGGTTTCGTTGGAGTTAAATTTTGGGACACAATTTGATTTAAGAAATTGTAGAATATATAGCTTAATATCATGGAAATTTTGGCTGTTTGGTGTTATTTTAAACGAACTGGTAAAGTCGCTAGAATTTATTAGTATGAGCCAACTGTTAGCAGTTATATAACAATATATTGATGGTAATTTTTTATACAAAAAATGTATTACTGGTATTTTTTTACTATAAAAACGTATTTTTACAATTCCATAGTATTTTCTTTTTGTTTGGCGGTCACTATTTGTCCATAGCTGGAGGCCTAACAGGTAATGACACACCAAACCAGAGTGAAACTGGGAATAACAGTAATTAAGAGGTGGTTCCCCGCTCCTCAAAAACTCTAATCTCCGACAAGTTATGGTTTAACGTCATACTCAGGAATATGCATCGCTTGAGACAATAATATGTGTGCTTTATGTTGTTATATTTTGGAATACTGTTTGATGTATGAAAGTTGTCAGTTATTATATAAATTAATGTCATGAGCGAGTTCATGTTGGTTGCTTGTCAGGATTTCAAACGGATTTGGCTGAAGTCGTTAGTATGCGCGTATTGTTGGTTCGTTTGCAATAAATATCTATTTTTGGTAAACGTTTTTTATAAAAATGTATTGCTGGTATCTTCGCCATGAATATCTATTTTTATAATTTCAGAGTGTTTTATTTTTGTTGTCGATTCCTTATTTGGCCATAACTAGAACCCTAGCTGGTGGTACCACTCCAGGGCATGGTGGACCCGAGAACAATAAAAATTGAGATTCTCAAAAGGTCCATTCTCCCAATCAGAGATTACGCTGCCATATACTCAATTCAGCTTTTTATAAAGTATAGTAGGCTGATTTTCGTTGCTGTCTTCACGGTTTGACATTTGGAATTGTTCTTCTCTTAAACTGGCTGCCAAGCAAGCCACGTGAGTCTATTCTCTTTTCTTCTTCGCTCTCAATCATAATTAGCGGAGAGTGTCAGACTGTCTGAGGAGTTTCTTATAATGTTATATTTATACGCAGGAGGTAAACTAATACGATGAATTTATATTTTTTTAATGATCATATCGCCTCAAGCAATGCATTTTACTGCCACTATTTTTTCTATGTTACATAGAAGGAAAGTTATGAGAAAGAGTGACAGGTTATAGGGGGTGTCAGGAAGTGGGTAAGAGAAGGGTGAGAATGGAATGGGCGGAGAAAGGAGCATGAGAGAGAGGATGCAGGTTAGTGAGATAGGAGATGACTAATGACTTTACATTTATATTCTTGGCAATTGTAGCTGTCGGGGAAGCAAGTAAATGGAAGAGAATTCCACAGACGGGAAGTGGGGGAAAAGAAGCTGATGGAGTAGAATTTGCGTTTACATTTTATTGGTTTTACAGTAAAAGGGTGGGACCTAGCTGCCAATCTTGTGGCTCGAGTAAATCCATACATAGGGGCTCAAGTGAACTAAGTTCGTCGGCGCAGAAGCCGTGAAAGTATTTGTAGAAGAGACACAGAGAAGCCACATTGCGCCGGTGAGAAAGTGACTGTATCTGAAATGCAACGTCGAGATCGATCACATTACAGATTCTTTTGTGGATTTTGTCAATGACTCCTAGGTGGACTGCAGGCGCAACCGACCAGATATGGCAGCAGTATTCAATACACGGGAAGATGGTAGATTTATATATGTGCAGGATGGTTTCAGACGGGAAAGAATTTCCTGCCCTAAACAAAGAACCGACCTTCTTGGAAGCGTATTTATCTATGGATTCTATATAGTCATTTTATATAGTTGTTCCACTTCTGCTGAGCAAAATCAAGCATTCTTATTTATTTTCGTGAGAATGGATTTTTTGTCAATTGACTGTTCTGCTACCCATTTACAAAATTGGTAAGAGAAGTATGAGAATACTGATGATAGTTGAGGGGATGGAGAAAAGAGAGTGAGTGAGAGGATGCAGGTTAGTGAGATCGGAGATGACTATTGACTTCATATTTAAATTCTTGGCGATTGTAGCTGTCGGGAAAGCAAGTAAACGGAAGGGGATTCCACAGGCGGGAAGTGCGAGAAAAGAAGCTGATGGAGTAGAATTTGCGTTTACATTTTATTAGTTTCACAGTAAAAGAGTGGGACCTAGTTGCTGATCTTGTAGCTCGAGTAAATTCATATATAGGGGACACCAGTGAGCTAAGTTAATCGGAGTAGAAGCCGTGAAAGTTTTTGTAGAAAAAACACATGGAAGCCACATTGCGCCGGTGAGAAAGTGACTGTATCTGAGCTGACAAGTCGGGATTGATCCCATTACAAATTCTCCGTTGGATTTTGTCAAGGACAACTAGGTGGATAGCAGGTGCACCTGACCAGATATGACAGCAGTATTCAATCCACGGGCGGATGGTAGATTTATATATGTGGAGGATTGTTTCAGACGGGAAAAACTATGCATATATATGATAATCAAGGCTCATGAACCACTCAAGGTAGATGGTTAGAGTTAAAATGGCTATGCTGGATAAGAAATGAAAGAAGAGACGGTAGAAAATGAAGATTATGAGAATAATGAGGACAGATAAAGTTTAATCAATGATCTAAATTTGTTAAGATTGTAGTGATCTGGGTAGTATCTACGCGGGATTCTATTTCACAGAGTTAAAGGTGTTAAAAGAAAACAATTCACTGGGCAATGTGTTCACCATAATTTTAGAATACGGGAGAAATAACAGGTCGGATTTGGTGAAATGAAAGTAGGAAGTTCATTTGAACATTTGCCATGAAAACAGCGAGTTTGTAGGGGATTTTTGAGACATTGCATTTATAAGTGGGGGTCTAGATAACGAAAGAATGAGCTTCAATTTTTTGTTCAATGAATGTTAAGTTACATGGATATTTCTCTTAATTTGAAACTGGAAATAATATACAAGAATCCGCAATATTATTGGTCCTGATCTGACATTTAGGCTTTAGTCACATTACCTTTCCCGTAATATATCTTCCATGTGGCATTTTCATAAACACTTTCATGGCAATTGTTCGGATGAGCTAATCGCTATGGTACCTAGACTATGAATTTAAGATCGGTACCAGACTGGATTTGCGTAGTGGCTCATTGGATATCGGCCTGGAATGAGAAATCGGAGAGCCTAGATAGAATTCTAGTTAAATTCGTTGTATTCACTTCCTTAGGAAAGATATTAATCCATCTCTTCTTCCTCCACCAATGGATTTAACATTAAAACAGATTGGGTTCTATAGCTTTGATGAGCAATCAGTCAACTGCAGAAAAAATGACAATCTTCTGCCTAGTCAGTCATGTCTCGAAAAAAGACATAATCGCCCAAGCGTTTATCACCTAAGGCACTTAACTGACTTGCAAAAAAGTCTCATGAACTCTCAATTGAATTGGGTAGATGTGCACCTCAGAATTCTTGGAATGATCTGTGAAGGAAATACAGAGTTTTAAGTCTCTCATCTCTGCAGTTTGGGTCCGCTTTGGAGCCTTGCTGAGGCTGCGACTCGCATGCATACAGGAGAACAAACAAGATGAGGACATGCCACAGTGTCAGTACCAAAATATTTTTTCAATTCCTATTCCAAGATGTCCGAATAAATGAGAAATCAGAAGTACACAATCCTGTATCCGAAATCGTTGGAGCCAGTTAAATTCCGGTTTTCCGATATTTTCGGTTTCAGAAATTCAAACAATGTTGCAGTCTTATTAGTATTCTCAAGGACATATGACCCAGTTGATAAAAGCGTTTATCAGATTCTGTGACTTGTCCCAAAGAGTTGTGAGTTCAATAATTGGCGACAGTAGTGGTGAACAGAACTTAAAAAGTTGAGTTAAATGGGGATAACTAAGACATCCAGAAGTGGAATGACTCATGGAACCAAAAAAAAAAAATGGTTCGGTTCAAAGTTCCAGTCACATGAAGAAAGTCGAAGCGTACAACGGCCGAAACATCGGAAATATGACAATAAAGATAAAGACAACAGTTCGAACAATGTAAACACCTCATCTCAGAAATCTAGACGCATATTGCGGACCGGCTGCAACCACTCTCTCACCGGCGTGACGTGGCTTCCCTGTGCCTCTTCTATAAGTACTTTGACGGCTTTTGCTCCGATGAACTTAGGTCATTGGTGCCGCCTAGGTACGAATTTACACGAGATACTAGATTAGTAACTAGGTCCCACCCTTTTACAGTGAAACAGATAAGATGTAACCGTAATTTCTACTCCAACAGCTTCTTTTCTCGCGCTTCTCGCCTGTGGAATTTCCTTCCACATGCCTGCTTCCCCGACAGCTACAAACTCCAGGAGTTTAAATGTAATATCAATAGACATCTCCTAACACACTAACTTGCGTCTATTCTCTCAAACACTCTCACCATCTAACCAACCCTCATTCTCCGTACCCTTACCCGTCTATCACCCTCCTTATGACATTTTCTATATCTAACCATCCTTTCTCATCACTTCCCCGACCCTATGTAATCTCCTGCGCAATAGTGGCAGTGGAATGCCTTGCTAGTGAAACGATTAAAAAAAAATTAGTGTCCTATTTGTCATTAGTTTATGGTCATCTCTTTAACTATAAAACTGAAGGGCGTCTCATTTCGTTCGGCTGGAGCTTGCCATAGCCGACATCGTCGCTAGGGACGTCTTCGGATGTCGGGGTCTGCGGAGGCGCTCAAATTCGAAGCACTTCTTCCGCTGTTTCCCCTTTGCACGCGATGGCGTCTACAAACGTTCCACCCAATTTGACATCCGCGGCAGGCGGGATTTTGCCGTCGCTGGCTTATTTCAAACCACCCGTGAAGCGTGAGACCAGGGGTTTTGTCTTTCGTTTCTTTAAATCATACACAGCGATTGTTGCAGAAGCTGTACAAGGAAAACTTTTGCAAAAGCTCTACTTTTGTGCTATTAATAACGAGAGATACTTCCTTTGCTTTTTTTTCATTGACGCCCATGAAAGAAATCAGCATGCTTTTATTTCTATTTTCTCTGTAAACGACACGAAAATTACGAAAAAAAAAAAAAGAGCGAGCAGCTCACTACAAAATACGAGCGCTTGAAAACAACTAACGTTTGGCGAGCTCAGGTTGTTCATCTAAGCTGGGTGAATGGTGGGCAGAGTCGTGCCGATCATTACACCTGTTACCAAGTCATAGTTAAATAATGTAGTCAAGTAGTTAAGCTTTCTGCGCACCAGAATGCACACAGAAAATATCCAGTTTTCAAATTTTTGTATATGAGATTGTCAACATGTACTGTATTCTACATTTTGGTTTAATCTGACTTTTGCGAAGATAATTCATGATGGGAAGTTTCATACGGAAATGGTTGAATGAGCCAACCATTTTCCAGTAACTTACGACGCAACTTCTCCTCCCAGAATGTAGAAGCTTACGGCACCCAACGACTTTATAATTTTGGCTCTAAGTAAAATCAAATGGCATTAATAAACGTATACACAATGAAACAGTAAATAACACAGTCTCCATTTACTTAGGATTGGTTCAATTGAAGATATTTGTTATCCATTATTATCAATGCATGTAAAAAAATGTGAAGCAGTCGTTCAACGATATGTCTCTTTTTTCACCAGCCTACTGATTTAATAATAATAATAATAATAATAATAATAATAATAATAATAATAATAAAATTCCAATGTAAATAACTTTATTTTGAAAAACCGGTCACAGCTGAATCCAAAATATGTCTTAACGTTTATCGACTTCGCCCGAGGGGTGATGCAACAGTTAGGAAGAAAGCAATTACCTAATGGAATTTTATCGAAGATGGAGATAAAATATCTTTATTTTATTTTGCGATTGAATTGACCGCAACTCAATGTGAATTTCAGCATTTACTAATACACAGAAATATACATACAGACAGGAATACACACACACACACACACACACACACATATATATATATATATATATATACACTAGAAATGAATAATAATGAAAATGTCTAAAGCGTGTGACTGAATGTGTGTGCTTACGCTTCCGCTTTAGGCATGCATATGAGTGTGTGTATACCCATTTGTATATGTATGTGAGTATATAAAGAGGTAAAAAGTGGAATACACAGTCTAGAAAAGGAACAGATTGCCAGATGTAGTAATCAATTGAAAGATTTCTTCTATCACAGTCAGAATTATCTATCTATCTATCTATCTATCTATGTCATTTGATACCTTTTTCTATTTTTGCATACTCTTGCACAAAATATGCGGCCCACTGCACACAAACACAGGCACACACACATGCAAGCACACACACACACGCACATATATATATGTATAAATACAAAAGGGGACATAGAAAGCAAAACACTCAAAGGTGACAGACTGTTTCATGCTATGTACAATCATCAGGCCACCTGATAACTTCGCCTAGCCTGTTGATTGCGCCTAGCATGGTGTCACCTTTGAGTGTTGACTTCAATGTCCACTTTTGTATTTACATACGCTATATCCTTGATATTGAGCTCTTTATATTATAAATATAGCCACCTTAAAACTATATATATATATATATACATATATATATATATATATATGTGTGTGTGTGTGTGTGTGTGTGTGGTTATTTGGGAAGTGATATCGCTCTAATACATGTTTCAATAAAATTATCTATCGAAGTATTTCCCTTATTCTCTTTATTTACTTTTTTAATGTGACTGCATTAAAACGTCTTTTTAGATTTAATGCATGTAGAAACTGTTCAAATCATTGTTCTTAATGATTGTTTTCAGCTTATCAGTCATTCTCAAGGAATATTTATTTTGCTATTTCAAATGGCGTAAGCGGCAGTGAACAATTCCTACACAAACTAACCATGCAATAAAATACCATAAAAATAACAATATATTTTTATAATACTTTCAATCCAAGCAAGTACACAGGGGTCACAAACAAAGAAGGTACAGGGGATGTTGAAGAAAGGATAAGAGAATGTTGGGAATCAAGGAGATAGAAGATGGCAATTGACGTTGCATTTAAACTTTTGGAGATGGTTGCTATCAGGGGAGCAAGTATATGGAAGGAAGTCTCACAGACTGGAAGTGTGTGTAAAGAAAAATCTAGACTAGAAGTGGTGGTTACATTTGACTGCTTTTTTTCCCATATCACCCCGAGCAAGGCGGTAACGCGACTGATGTGCAGGGGACTACATAAAAGTAAAATCACTAGATATAAGAGAGTGAAGACAAAAACAAACTATTTAGAAAGGAGCAAGAGAAGGGAGGGAATACAGGTGTGATGACAGTTGCAGAGGTGAAGAGAAAGGAAAGGATATACAGGGCGGTGAGGAAAGAACTAGGGTCAAGTGGTTAAGAGATTAGTATTGACCTTACAGACGGGAAAAGGGTGGGATATAGATGCCAATCTAGTGGTATGTTCATGTGGTCGGGGCTCCAGGAACAGAAGCTCAGCAAAGCAGAATCCATGAAAATGTTTGTAGAAAATGCAGAAGAAAGTTACATCCCATCTGTGAGAAAGTGATTGAAGTCGAGCTGATATATCGGCATCAGTTACGTAATTAAATAGTCCGTCATTTTAAATGAAACATATTCACACACACACAGACCTTAATTTTTTTTTTTAATCGTGTCACCCCCAAGCAAGGCATTCCACTGCCACTATAGCGCAGGGGGTTACATAGAGGGATTGGGTATGGGAAATTTCAGAAGGAGGGTGATAGACGACTTAGGATGTACATAGGGAGAGAGTTGGAGAGAGTGGGTGTGAGTTAAAGTGTTAGGAGATGCCTATTGACCTTACATTTAAACTCCTGGAGGTTGTAGCCGTCGGAAAAGAAAGCATGCGATAGAGAATTCCACAGGCGGGAAGTGCGAGAAAAGAAGCTATTGGAGTAGAAATTGCGGTTACATTTAATCGGTTTCACTGTAAAAGGGTGGGACCTAGTTGCCAATCTAGTATCTCGTCCAAATTCACATCTAGCGGGCACCAGTGATTTAAATTTGTCAGAGCAGAAGCCATGAAAGTATTTATAGAAGAGGCACAGGGAAGCCAAGTCACGCCTGTGAGAGAGATACTGCAGGCGGTCAGCCAAGTCGGTATCAATCACATTACAGATTCTTCGCTGTATTTTGTCAAGAACCCCGAGGAGAATAGAAGGGGCACCCGACCAGATGTGGCAGCAGTACTCAATACACGGGCGGATGGTGGAGTTATATAATTGCAGGATAGATTCAGGCGGAAAGAATTTCCGGACCCTGCACAGAGTGCCGACTTTCATAGCTGCGGATTTAGCAATGGATTCTACGTAGTCATTTCACTTGAGGTCCGCTGAGAGAGTCAGGCCAAGCAGGCGTAGTGATTTACTCTCTGGGAGGCAAGCCTGTTCCATGCTAATGGGATGGAGGTGCGGTTGTCTGTGGTGGTTAATTGACAGCAGCTTCGTTTTGGAAGAATTGAATTTTACGAGCCATTTCCTACCCCAATCCACCACGGATTGGAGGTCCTTCTCAAGCTCGGCAGCGAGGGTCGCCTTGTCACCTACACCAGATTTTTGATCGAGAGTAAACTGTGGTATAATCGGCATACATGTCTACTTGTGATCTTATGGTATCGGGGAGATCATTGATATAGATTAGAAAGAGCGTAGGAACAAGGATAGAGCCTTGGGGTACACCCGTGTTTGTAGGGTAGTTCTGGGAGGCATGTCCGTTTAATACAACCTTCAGTGTGCGGTTAGAGAGGAATGACTGGATTAAGTCCAACAAAAGTCCAGTTATGCCATAGCTTCGCAGTTTCCGTAGAAGGCCGGCAGGCCATACTCTGTCGAATGCTTTAGAGATATCCAAGGCGACGGTTCGGGCTTCACCATTCTTGTCGAGAGCCTGGTATATATACTCGGTGATGGTCATTAGCATGTCAGCAGTGGACCTGGTGAAGCGGAAGCCATACTGTTTGTCCGAGAGAAGTCCGTGGGCTGTGAGATGCTGAACGACCTCGGCATTGATAATGGCTTCGAACACTTTGCCGAAGATCGGAAGAAGACTGATGGGGCGGTAATTTGCGGAGTCCGATTGTTCACCAGTGTTCTTGAATATTGGAACCACACAAGAAGACTTCCAACAGGCAGGAAAGCAGGAGGAAGATAGGCAGATGTTGTAGAGCTTAGAAAGGATAGAGGAGAGTTCAGGGGCACAATTCTTTAAAACTATGACTGGGATTCCATCCCCACCACTACCTTTGTGAGGGTCCAGTTTTGAGATTATGCTAGAAATCAGCGAGGGCGTGATGTGGACATCATTCAATTCGGCCTCAGTTCTAGATGGGAAATCGGGTGTATGGATTCCAGACGAATCCAGAGTGGATTTGGTCGAGAATCTATGGGCAAAGCATTCAGCCTTGTCCGCTGAGGAGGTGAGGACCTCAAACTCGTTTATTAGTGGGGGTATTGAGTAATTACTCTTGCTAAGCACGCGTTTCCAGAGGCGCCAGTAGTCTTTGGTACCGAACTTGGAGGATGCTATGCGCTGCTTCATCCTGGCAGCAAACATCATCTTAGCTTCGTTAAGTATCTTTTTACACTTATTACGAGCTGAGGCGAAAAGGCGCCTGTTTTGGTCCGACACGTGGCTACGATAAAGCCGGAAGAAGTTATTCCGGTGGGCAATGGCGGCCGAGCAAGCGGGCGTGAACCAGGGAGAAGAATGGGATTTAAGCTGAAATTTCCTGGCAGGGATGAATGCATCGATGCCAGCCTTAACCCAGGAGGAGACCTCTGATGCACAGTCTTCGATGGGAAGACTAAAAACATTGTTCCAAGGGACGTCGTAGAGGAAGGCACGGAACGAATCCCAGTCTGCTCTTTGATAGCAGTAAGATATTCTGTTGGTAGTTATAAAACTCGTGATCATGGTGTATGTAAGGGGATGTAGAAACATCTGGGTTGGTACCTCTGTTATCTCTCTGGGAATAAAATACTCCAGTCCTTTGATAAGTTATCCGTGTATGAGATGGAAATGGGGTATCTCGCATTTGCTTGTTTTACGCATCATAGCTGAGCTGGAGAATCCCAGTTCTCTCTTGAATGTTGGATAGAGTTCATAAGTGTCTAGTCGGCTTTGAGGGTGATAAACTCTTTTCCGGCCTACAATCTATTTCTCATGGGCAAATCGTCACCATCCTCTCACTTCTGTATTGCCATTTTAATGGTATATGTTGCGACAAGACACATTCTGTAGACCCTTCAGCCTTGACATTTACAACTGGGAAAGGTCATTCCCCGTACACCAGTGTTAATCAACCACATTACACCCGTATTCCAAAAGTAAAAAATAAATTCTATTCGGATAGCTTTTGCGCATAACCTGGAGTATATCACTCCCAGTGGGCTAACAGTGGTACCAACCCAGATGTTTCTACGTGTCTTTAGATACACCATGATCAAGAGTTCAATAACTATTGCTTTTTTGTAAAATAGACTCCTGAACGAAGGTTTTTCCAATTACTACCATCTGGACTTCTACAAATTTAGGCTTAACCTCCTTAATCTTTTCTGCATAACACCACGGATATTCACACTTTCCCTTTCTTATGTTCATACAACTACACAAAGTAATCCTCTGCATTGCGTAGTTCTTGGACATTGTATTGAGTGAACATCTGTGTTAAAAAAAAGTCTGCGAGCCTCTGGTAAATAATAGTGCAGACTTGTCACTTCGGCATTGATAGGAAAAGAGAAATTTTGAATTCCCAAACATGAAAAGATCGAAAATTTGTCAGCACTGGTCATACTCGTCTAACAAATAGACAACCAACGCTAACACACACACACACACACACACACACACACACACACACACACACACATTATTTTTCTTGTGTTAGCGAGTGGGTGAAATATTAGTATGGTAAATTTAGCTTTTGTTTGGCGATAAAAACAGTTTGGGAAATTTTTATAAAAGTCAAATAATTATCGAATTTTAATGAATTTCTTTTTTTAGAAAATCTTGCTAAGTTTTTTTCTTGACATCTGTTACACCCACTTATTTTTATGAAATTACGAGAAATTAAAAATTGTATAAGTTAAAAGCAGGTCTGCATGCAGTATTTTAAATCATCAATGTGTTCTGGAAAACAGACACACCATTTACTGACAATAAATACTGGATCCTAAAATAAGAAATGCAATAATACTATAACATTGTTTAGATATAAAAGCTTTTACTTACTTTTATAAATAAGATACAGTAGAGACAATATTACTTAACAATTTTTTTTTATGAATACGGAACTTTTAGAAAAAATGTTTTTATTTTTAAAAAAGATTTAATTATATTTTATGAATGTTTTTAAAAGATTATTAATTATTTGTCTGAGTATGAAGATAACAATTTATATACTTTCTCTCTCACACAAACACACACACATACACACACACACACACACACACATACACACACACACACACACACACACACACACATATATATATATATATATATATATATATACAAAAGTCGTTTAAGAATAAAAAATATAGTTATTTTTTATTTTCCTTAAACGTGAAACAAAACATTCGAGAATGCTAAAAACTCTCTCTCTTTCTCTTTCTCTCTCTCTCTCTATATATATATATGCATATATATGTGTGTGTGTGCGTGTATCTGTGTGAGCGTGTGTGTATTTGTGTGACTGCGTGTATACATAGTGTGTCTCATGTCTATCACTATATATCCAAATGAATAAGAACGAAGAAAATAATTACAACGTTCAAAACATTAATTTAAAGCAGTGTTCAATATGAAAATAGACCAATGAATATTTATTGTTGATTATTACGTTAGAACATGTGCAAACTACAAACTACTACAAAATTGTACATTTTGTTTCGACATGATCTAACGGAATGATTAATAATAAATATATCTCACTATATATATATATATATATATATATATATATATATATATATATATATATATATATATCACATTGATGGTGATTAGATATCGCACGTTTCTGATATTAATAAACTTTTGTTAGATGAAATTTAAGAGAACTATTAAGTATATATGCATAAATATACGTAAAATTTTTTACTAGTAGCAAGACTTGGAGTTTCATGCACAACGCAATCTTCAGGTGGTGGGTAGAGGCCGACACAATTTAAATTTTAATATGGATAACGCAATGCTGGCGTTAACTAACTACTATGCGAAATATATATATATATATATATATATATATATATATATATATGACCTTAACTTATAAATATAAATAACCCAAACTTATAGATATAAGTAACCCTAACTTATTAAACAATAGAAATCAATCTTAATATAAATATGAGAAACTAAGAAAATTTTCAGACAATTGTTGATACCTTCTGATCTGATGAGTGAACCGAACGATTACTAAAAGATTCGTCTACGAAACTGACACCGGGATGCTGAATATAGCATCAATTATCTAAATAATACATTTCATATCTAAACTTATTTATAAATGAAACTTTGTGTGTTTGTGTATGTGTGTGTGTCCGTTACCTATAGACTTCGAAACGGCTGAACCGATTTTCTGGAAAATTTACACAGTTGTACTATAAGCGTCTGCAAGTGTTCTTAACTAGGTTTTGTGTCGAGGTACTCCCAATAAATATCGAAAATCTATAATCGAAAAAAAACGGGTTATAGAAGGAGTGGTCCGATTTTAATCAAATTTGATACACTCATAGACATAAGAAACGATATTCAGAAGTTTCAAGGTTGCAGTTCTTACAATAGTGCAGAAAATCCATAATATATATATATATATATAAAACAGAAGATGTTTGCGTGTGTGTCTGTTTATCTGTCTGTATGTCCTTTATACAAATCCACAATTTTTATCCGATTCTCACCAGACTTCACACAAATATTCTTTAGGCTGAGTCTGAGCTCCAGGACCATGGATTAGTTTTAAAGCTTTCATTACACCCGAGCAACGCTGGGCTATACTGCTAGTTTGCAATAATCACACACACACACACACACACACACACACACACACACACACACACACACACACACATATATATATATATATGAATATAATAAATGAAGAAGAAGTAAGAATAAGTGTATTTAATCTAACATCTTTCATTTCAATATGATTCTTCACAGGTCTGTTAAGGTAAATGATTTTAAAAATATTTTTTAAATCCAAAGCGACATTACACTACCGGCCATAATTATTAGACAATCCCAGTTTTTTAAAAGAAATGATGTATTTAATACTATTTTAGTGGATAATTCTAAATGAAAATAGAATGGTTCTTTTGTTGTTATTACATTGCAAAATTTTTCAAGATAAGGAAGCAAAGATGAACTTGTCCGAATCACTCTAAATTTTCTTCATTTTTTTTATTGATGAAACTGCAATGTAGGTAATTATTAAACATTTATAAATTCATTTCATGCACATGTTTTTGTGCAGTATTAACAAAAGAACCATTCTATTTTCATTTGTAATTATTCACTTGGCAATAAATAGTAAAAAATAGTTTGAAATACATCATTTTTTTAAACACTGGGGTTGCCTAATAATTATGAACCTTAGTGGTATGTTGATTGAGGATTGATTGCATTGGTCAGATATGTTTCAAGTGTAATGAAGCAATAGATGATCCTTTTTAAATGTAGAAAAAACTTATACCTGGTATTATGTGTGTGCACCACTTGTAATAAAAGAAATAGATGCTCATTTTAAGTGTATGTATGCGAAAATAATGCATGTGTCAAGAGTATTTAAACTATAGACGAATTAAATGTTATTTATATGTCGGTAACGTTAGTATGTGAGTGAATGACAAGACAATATACGTTTCAGTTCAAAATTGTGGTGAAATAATATATGCAAGTATCAAACTAGGAATTATTTTCTTTTTTAAATTAACTATGTGTATGAGAAAACCATGAGTAAATAGACAAATGTGTGTGAATAATAAAACGAAATTAACGAAATCCAATCCATATACTCAAATAATATTATATATATATATATATATATATATATATATATATATATATGAATGTATGCAAGTTACATTGAAAATGACAAACAAGGTGTGATTGTTAAGTTTTTTATGGAATTCAATTCTTTCTCAATTTTCTGGAATGTCCTCAGATTGAAACCCAAACACTGAAATGTTCATATTTGTGCTTCCGGTGCCAATGCTAAGCAGTACAGGATGTCGTTTCTAAATTTCTGGTAGATTTAGTTGCATCAAGGTGCTCTTTTTCTCAAAGAGGACGCCCAACGGACCCCACTATATTGTGCAGTCGATAAGATTATAACAAACAACGCGCATGCGAGAAATCATAATTCTTCTTCTATGTGCCCTGTCCCTTCAGGACGTAGGCGATCATGGATCTCCACGTCTCCCTATCCCTTGTGGCTCTTAGTATGTTTGCTCCTGTTGCTCCTGGCAACCCCCGTTCCGTCATCCACCTGATCAGGCTCTGCAGATATGTTATCCGCTGCCTTCCTCTGTCTCTCCTTCCTTCTATCTGACCAGTCAGTATCAGGTTCTCCAGGCTCTCCTTTCTCATTGCATGTCCCAGGAACTTCAGTTGTCTCTTCCTGATGTTCAGCATCAATTTCCTTTTTGTTGCCATTCTTTCTAACACTTCGTCGTTGCTTGTATGCTCAGTCCACGATATCCGTAGCATCCTTCTGTAGAACCACATTTCGGCCGCTTCCAGTTTTTTCCTCATTTTCGATGGTATTGTCCAGCATTCACAGCCGTACTGAAGAACTGACATCACGTAGCAGTCTAGCACTCTTTTCTTCGTTTCTATTGAGATCTTCCTGTGTGTTAGTATCTTGCTCATCTTCTGGAACGCGTCCTTTGCCATACCAATTCGCCTTCGGATCTCCGTGTCGCACTTTAATTGAAAATTTACAGATGTACAGATTTACAGAGGAATAGCCTCTAACGACACAACCAAATCCTCTACAGAAACCAATGTAGTATATCAATTTACATGAACGTTTAGAGTTTGTATCTCTGGTACAAATAATAAACCCACTACATATATTGGTTTTGCTACAACCATGCTCTCTCGTAGACTAAACCTTTCCGATCAGAGTTTAATTAAACCACATTTCTGAGAAAAACATAGCCAATTCTTATAATGAAAAAGTAAGTAATTATAAGTTGGAATATTAGACAGATTTTAATCGATAACACAATAAGACTCACACATACAATAAAAACATCTTCAGATATTGGAGGCTCCTTACATTATATCAAAGCAACCTAAACTTAACAAAATTACATTTCAATTTGGTCACAACACATTAAATTGCATTTCTGTGTCTCACGCGGTGTAACGTCATAGAACCGCATTACAAATTTACGAACTGCGTCTGCTGTTAGGTAACTCTCATCGTCGCATAGCAATGTTTTATGTCAACAAAAGATAATATCATTTTTGATGGTGGATGTTTTTATGTTAGCGTCCCTGTAACTTCTCAGAAGATGGCTCATGTGAACCGAATGTTTAGAATCAGCATAATGAAAAACATCGAAATGTTGGGCATTTTTTCTTTATTTTCACTTGAAATTAAAGACAAAATACGTTGTTTAGAATGACTCATGATTAAACATAATATACATTCATTGTCTGTTGTATTTAACAATATGTTTAGGAAATTATCTGCTGCCTCTATACACTAAATGTATATATATATATATATATAGAGAGAGAGAGAGAGAATAGAGAGGGAGAGATAGAAAGAGGAGAGAGTTAGAGACATAATGCTGGTGTAAGACCTTCTAGAAATATAATACAAAAATAATAAAATTGATAAAAATCTAATAGTATATATTGTACATTTGTAGACCTTTTGACAAAATGGAAACATGAAGAGAAAGCTGTTATAAGTTAGAATTTTTTGAGAAACTTGTGTCCTTCCTCAACGAGAAAAGAAATACGAAAACGAAATGGTATTTTTTCTAGATAAATTTGTTATTTTTTGCATGCGTTTTTATAACTGATGGGATCTGATAGTTCTGGGGTAACTATCTATATATGTGTCTATATCTATCTAAGTATTTATCTATGAGTCTATCTCTTTGATTGTGTTCATTTCTCACTCTCTTTCTATCGGTCGATAGATAGATAGATAGATAGATAGATAGATAGATAGATAGATAGATAGATAGAGAGATAGATAGATAGAAGCTGAATGGGGAAGTGACTGGGAGAAGAAGTAACTTTAGAAAACATATGATTATTTTTGGAGAATATTATTTGATTGAGCCTTTAACGAAACAGTACTTTTACATAAGCAACGATCAATATTAGAAAAAAATCCACATGGATGTTTGGTAGAAAAATCATGTCTGTTGATAGCAATCAAGACAAAGTTGATATTTTGACCTTGTGTCCTTATCCTGAAATTCCAATATACATCTATTTTTGTTGTAAACACAGACTCGTCACTATCCCGACTCCTCTAGGGAAGAGAAATCATCCAATTTCTGTCTGGGAACGAACCATTAGAAATGAACATCGATTCGAGATACTGGCATGTTATTGCCGAACCGACAAGTCTCCTATAGAAACATCGAAACGTTTAGCTATATGTGTATATGTTTGTACTTACATAAAAAGCAAAAAAAAAAAGAATGAAATTAACGAAGCGAATTCGACTCCCAGATGGAACTGTTCATGTTTATTTCACATATTAGATAAAAAAAGGCATAAAACAATTTATCCCTGTCTGCTGACTCATTATTAATTTTTTTGATAGAAGTTATTGTTTAAAACTTTCATTTTCATTTTTTCATTTTTTTAATTGTCTTTTACAGAAACATTTAATCGCATCCCTATATCTTTGTTTTTGACTAAGCAGCATTTCGACCACTCCACTTTTCGTTCTTTCTCAGAGATTTCTTTTCCAATGGAAAGTATGCTTGAGAACAGCCGTAGAATGAATCGGCTGAAATCTATTGAGAATTGAATGTCGCAATGGTTGTTGAAGAAGAGAGTGCTCACTTTGGTAAATCATTCTCCCATATTTAGAGTATCAAACTGCACATCGACAATTGTAGCTAATAAGGGATTAAAAAGAAAGTATCAAAGAGTGGAAACTTTTTTGTGACAACAAATTTCGGTTTCGTATTCATGAATCCATTTTTACGTTTTTTCCATTTTAATCCAGGAGGAAACAAACGAGTCTAATTTAAAATGTTAATGCTAATGGGGGATACAGCCGTTTCGATACAAGAAACATTCGGTATACAGAAACAACAAAGTAAGAGAGGTCTGTTTTGTAACAATGAAAGTTGAGATTTGACATGATAAATAATCACAGTTTTTCTCAAAATCGTTGCCGTTTTTACAGGAAATGATTCAACATTGTAGCGGTAAAATTTAATTTCGGTGCTAAGAGAAAACTTTAGAGTACAGATTTATAATTTACTGAAGTTTTGAAAATTTATATGAACATGAGTCAAGCTACAAGCGCATTATTACTAAATAATTGTGCCATCAAATAATACCTTCAGTTACTTCAAAGGAAAATTATCCTGAACAATGTTGCCATATTATGATATTATGTTATGCATTTCAGTAGTTTTATTTGCTTATTTTTAATAAACAACACAAATTTAAATCATTTTGTCTTATAATTAGTGCATAGTTATTTATACTTTTCCTTTTATTATTACTATTATTATTATCATTATTATGTTCTCATTCTTCATATTTCGATTTCTGCTATGGTCGCACTACCTACCAAGTCTGCGAGAAGACCTAAGGCAGGTCGTGATGTGTTGTTATGGCACCATTTCATGATTTTCCTATCTCCCCTAACATCTGTAGGGTTACATAGACAAAGTTCTCCTTAGTGTGTCGGCTGTACTTAACAAGAAACCTTTTGAATATCTCTTAAGCTGGGGTTTCCAGAGATTATTTCAGTGCGTTGTATTGTTCTATTTTTATCATTCCAAGTACACCTACTGTCACTGGCACGATTCTTGTTTTCAATTTGCACATTTTGTCTATTTCAATTTCCAGGTTTTTATATTTTGACAGTTTTTCGAATTCCATGGTTGCTATGTTACAATCCGCTGGATAAACCATATCAATTAATAGGCAAGTTTTTTCTTATATTCATTTGGGGCAGGTAAAGAACATCCTGAGATTAGATGGTCTATTGTTTCTGGGTGTTTATCACAGAATCTGCATTTTGGATCCACATTATTATGTATAATATTTGCTTGAAAGTTTATAGTGAAAAGACTTTGGTCTTGCGCTGCAAGAATAAAGCCTTCAGTCTCAGACTTTAATCCAGATGCACGTAACCATCGATGAGTATTAACTTTATCAACACTGGATTCACTGGCACGTTTTAGATATTGGCCATGCAGAGGTTTACCTTGCCAGCGTTGTTTCATCTGTTCAAGAGCTTTATCTTTGGCTTTCATTTTCATATTTGTTGCCGCAATAGTTGGTTCTTGGCTTCTGTTTTGCTTTTCTACAGAATCTTCTAAATGTAAACTTTTTTTGTATTTACTGCCTTCTTTCATAACTGAAAATTTTTTCTTTGTTTTCATGTTGTTTTACTAATTGTATCATCCAGTCCTTTGTTGTTTCTATGTATGTTAGTAAACCAATAATTGTTGTCTTGTATGACAATTCTAGCTGAATAAGACCTCTTCCACCTTCTTTACGGGGTATATATAGACGGTCTACATCAGCCTTTGGATGATTCATTTTATGTTTAGAAAGAAGCTTTCTTGTTTTAGAATCCATTCGTCTGATGTCGTTTAGAGTCCAGTTCAAGATGTTGAAACTATATTAGACCACTGGGATGGCAAGGTTATTAATGGCCATAATTCTGTTCTGAGAATTCAGATCAGTTTTTAATATCAGTCGTAGCCTTCTGTAGTACTCTCTACGCACTATTTCTTTCATTTTTTCTATGTTGAAGTTTTTCACCCTCATTTATACATTTATCAACATAGTGTCTCTTGGATTTTAAATCATTCGTCTTTAATAAATCTCTGAAGAAGCTTGTTATAAGTGAAACATGTTAGACTAAAGATACTTTTTTCTTAATTGTTCTTTACTTATTCTATTCTTTTTGTCAGATTCGGATCCATACATTCAATTCATATCCTTTTATCTATTTTTTTGTTAATTATGCTCTTAGAAATGACCTAATAAATCTTATTCATTGTATAGCATTTCCTGTAACCTTTTACAAATCTTAAACAATTTTTATTAATCGAATATAATAAAAACGTGTATATTTTGTTTGTGATGATTCTTTATTACAATTCTGGTTTAACTTTATGTTCCATCTTAATACAAAAAATTATATCAAACTCAAAACATATGTGAGGTTTTCATTTTTCTCATTAATGGATATGTCCTGAATACAGGAACATTAAACCTCTGAAATCCGACATAATTAGCAAAATGTCCAAAACTGCTCATCTGATTTGATCATGTCAATATCTCAGACTTTTTATGAAGCATTCGACGATGTCAACGTCGGATTCATTAAGGAGGTGAGTCAGGAAATTATCTGAAAATGATTCATGCCATTTTTCCTTAAATAAAGCTTTACTTTCATTACATGCGCTTTTTACTAAAATTTTGCAAATCTCGTCAAAATCCTGTATATTTATGTCCTTACGGGTTACAGTAGTTCTCTGTTTGACGATAAACTACATCCGGTAGCTAGGCTTCTGATCATGAGATTGAAGGTTTTGAGGAACGTGGAACCACGACTTCAGTGCTGACACTGGGTAGTAGCATCTGTTAGAATCGTAACTATGGGCAAATATTGACCCCACAAAAAACAAAAAAAAAACACTATGAAAGTATAAAAATACACTTTTATATTAAAATGCCAGCAATACTTATTTTATATAAAAAATTGCCAACAATACAAATTTATGTTAAAAGTATCAACACTATATTTTTATAGCAAAATACCAATTAATAGCAAAATGACCAACTATACATTTATAGCAGAATCACCAAAAATACCAACATTTAATAGCAAAATTACCAATGATACCAATTAATAACAAAATGGCCAGCAATACGTATTTATAATAAAATAACTAACAATACATTTTAGAGTAAAAGAACTAATAATACATTTTATAGCAAAATGACCAACAATACATTTTATAGCAAAATGACCAATAATAGTAAAATACCAATTAATAGTAAAATGACTAACAATACATATTATTTTCAGTTAAACGCATACAATTACTTTCAAAATATAGTTAGTTGACACCATAAAAGTGTTGTTCAAAATATTTAGATTTTGGCAATAAAACCCATGGAGGTGTTGATATGTTGCTAAACAAAATTAACCAAATAACTACTGATTACAGATTTTTAAGACCGGGATCTACAGCCCAATTTACGGGGAATATATTCAGATGTATCAGGGTTTTTATTTTATTTTATTTCTTTTTTGCAGGGGACCAATTATCGTTACCTAAATAATACATTAAACCAAATATATAAGACGTTTCAGTCAATTAAGTGCCATACGTGATACACGCTTGGGCGATCATGTCTCGAAAGAAAGGGTATTTGCACGTAAGTGAATACAATGGATTCAATTGGAATTCGAACTCGGATCCCCGGTTTCTCATTTCGAGCCGAAATCCACTGTACCACAAGACATTTACTGTAATAATATTGTGTCGTGACTCGTACCCTATGACATCCGGTCGCCCGGATGTATAAAAGAAAATGTGCGTTTAGCATGAGGGAAGTTATCATTATCACGGTCTTCGTGAAGTAACACCCACTACTGCGAGTGACTGTAAATATTGTATATACCTCTTGGTTATACCACTCTGTTAATAAAGTAGTTTATCTACATTTCACTATGTATCTCTTAATTCTACGATACAACAAGTAAGAAATATATTCGAATTATATAAAATACAGTCAGTCAGTTAAGTGCCATACGTGAAACACACTTGGGCGATAATGTCTCGAAAGAGACATAACTGCCTTGGCAGAAATTTATCCCGCAGTAGGTTGCCATTGCTTTCTGCGGTAGACTGGTTGCCAGCTAGTGCTATAGAATCCAATTTGTCCTGCTATTTAACCCATAACTGGAAGGAAGAGACGGATTAATACCTTTCTCAAGAGTATTTGCGCGTAAGTGGATGCAATGAATTCAACTGGAATTCGAACTCGGCTCCTCGATTTCTCGTTCCAAGCCGATATCCACTCCACCACAACGCATTGTTTCTTAAGAATTACTGCGCATATATTCCGATATATGAAAAGTATTGAATTCTGTCTACTTGACCTTGTGTCAAACTATTCAACACTCATGCTTCATATATTTGAGTGAATACGTATTAAGTTATAAAAAATATCGATAAAAAATATTTTCCTTTTCATTCGAAAATAAGCGTGATCTGAAATATAGATATTCGTCTGAGTGTTTGTGTGCATATGCGTGTGTATGGGTGCGTATTATAATTAATCGTACTGTCTTTAACATTTCCATGAGTGTATGTGTAAATATATATCTGTGTTGTTTTGCGATTGTGTATGTGTATAAGAAAAACAGAGGAATTATATGCAATTATATTATAAAATATATGTGTCTACTTTAATGTCTTTTGGTTTTCTTGGATGTATTTATGCAGACACTTACGTGCGCCTCGCTGATCAAATGATAAAATTACAGAAACAAATCACTCGAGACGGAATTCAACACTATTTTCTCAACTCATACACGTATGAATAAATTCTATCTTTTTCTCAATTTTTTCATCAATTTTAAATATATATATATATATATATTGCATGCAAAAAAGTTAGGGTTATTTTGCATTTCTATAAAACCTCACACACCTTAAAGTGAGACATTATTGTATTTTTCGAAAGTAATAATCCATTTGTTTATATTTCTTCATCCTTATTGCCATATTCTCGAGATTTCAGTCGTTGTACGCTCCGAACTTCTTCAGGATCTGTCTATATTTCTCAGATGAAGTATTGTAAGTATTTACACTATTTATATCGTTGGGACTGTTTTTCTCATTTTTATTGCCATATTCACGAAGTTTCAGGCATTGTAAGCTCCGAACTTCTTCAGGATCTGTCTATATTTCTCAAATGATGTATTGCAAGTATTTACACTATTCATATCGTTGGTACTGTTTTTCTCCTCTTTATTGTCATATTCACGAAGTTTCAGGCATTGTACGCTCCGAACTTCTTCAGGATCTGTCTATATTTCTCAGATGATGTATTGTAAATATTTACGCTATTTATATCGTTGGGACTGTTTTTCTCATCTTTATTGCCATATTCACGAAGTTTCAGGCATTGTACGCTCCGAACTTCTTCAGGATCTGTCTATATTTCTCAAATGATGTATTGCAAGTATTTACACTATTTATATCGTTGGGACTGTTTTTCTCATCTTTATTGGCATATTCACGTAGTTTCAGCCGTTCTTCAGGGTCTGTTTATATTTCTGAGAAGATATTGAAAATATTTACACTATTTACTTTGTTGTTACAGTGTGCTTGACGGTAGTTTATATATGGTAAAATATCAGAATATATGTTTGAGAATTCTTAAGGAATTAATCTATTTTTTATAATTAAAATGTGTTTCTTATTAATATAAAAGTCCTGTATACTTAGACTAACTTGGAATCAGTATTATTTAAACACTGATACTAATATTTCTTCTTCTTCTTCTTCTTCTTCTTCTTCTTTATGTGCCGTGTCCTTTCAGGACGTTGGCGATCATGGACTTCTACTTGCCCCTGTCCCTTCCCTTGTCGTTCTTAATAATTTTTTCCCTCGGTATCTCTCCTGAACCCTGCTCCACCACCCATTTTCTAAATATGTCTCAGGCTGCTTTCCTTTGTCTCTCTTTCCCTCTTTCCGTGATGTGAGTATTAGATTCTCTAAACCTCTCTTTCTCATAACGTGCCCCAGAAACCTCAGCTGCCTTTTTCTGATTCTAAGCGTGTGTTTTTTTCTCGTTTGCATACTCTCCAGCTCGTTGTCGTTGCTTACGTGCTCGGTTTATAGTATTCTCTACATCCATCTGTAGAACCACATATTTGCTGTTTCGATCCTCTCCTTCATCCTTAAAGAGAACATTCAATGCCGTATGTAGATATATATATAACATATATTCTTTTCTTTGTTTCTAATGAAATCTTGCTGTTTCTCAATATTCTAGTTAGCTTTTGAAATGAGTCCCATGGTCATACCAATGCCTCTTCGGATCTCAGTGTCGAAGTTTACATCTTCTGTCAGAACACTTCCCAGATATTTAAATTTCTTTACTTTTTTATTTTAGTTTCCCTGACCTGTAAGTTTTTTGGGGGTTCTTTTTGTTTTATTTTATTTTATGTTTTTGCTGATGACCATTCATTCAGTTTTCTTGAAGTTTATGCTTAATCCTTTCTTAGTTTTTCTTGTTAGCTTCTGTAGAAGGTCTTGCATTTACTTTTCTGTGTATGCTATTGTTGTGGAGCCTGTTTTCACACTGAAGGTAACAATCCCGCTATGTCTGTTGCTAATCAACTTAACGCACCCAAAATGTTAGGAACTTGGTAATATTCCACTATAAACTGACTCCCTAGTATTCGGCTAACTGCCGACTAATATCAACTGACTAGTAGTTCTACTGAACTCGAATAGAACTCTAAAGAACACTAAAACTTCTAAGGACTCCTATGAACTTCCCAAGACCTCGAGTTAACTTCCTGTTAACTCTTATTAATGTAGGAGAGAGAGGGTCCATTATCTGAGGAATAGGTGTGTTTCACCAAAACCGCTATCAGCACTGTGTCATCCGTGTATTTTATATTGTTGAGATTGTGGCCACTAATGACGAATTCTGAGAAAGATTCTAGCTCTCTAAGAATTGTTTCGCAATACAGATTGAATAAATCCGATGAGTAAACACATCCCTGTCTTACACGCCTTTGTATTTTTTGCATATTTTTCCTGTCCGTATAAAAACGAATGGCTGCAAATATAGTTTTCTGAATATGTCGAGGTTGCCAAGAATCTCTACCAAGTTTTTGTGGTCAAACGAATTTGCGTAGTCTGTAAAGCAAACAGATTTCAAACTATACCAACTATATATGACGTTTATATTAAAAGGAAATACATTTGAATTATATAAAACACATTAGATCCTTATGAATTACAATATATATATATTCTGATAGATATTTTGCCATCAATAAATTAACGTCAAACACACGTTATTATATAACAATCATTTTATAAAATCCAGACTTAAAGATTTTAAAATATCTGTGTTTGCAAACAAAATTGCTGTAAATCTCCACGGACGAAACAATGAGTTTGGTTCGAAGTTCCAAGAAAAAGGCCGAAGCGTACAACTGCTTGAATGTAGTTTTCTAGTTTAAATGTGTAATATAAATCCATTTTATTTCGTGAAGAACATTTATTTTAGAGAAATATTTCGAAATTAATGCAGTGATGTCTTCTCAAACAGCTGTATCCACTAAGTGTAATGTTGTTAATAATAATAATAATAATAATAATAATAATAATAATAATCAACACAAATCATTTGAGTTTTCTATCAATATAGAGTTATATACAATCTTTTCTGGTATAGACCACTTCGACGAAAATAAAACTTGAACCAAATTTTTTTCAGCAAAAATGACAATCTTTTTTGCAAGCTGATGAACTGACACACACACACACACACACACACACACACATATAAATATATATATATATATATATATATAAAAATAAAAATTTAGAACATATCTTTATTCTCTTCTTCTTCGGTGACATTGGTTGTGGAGTGGAGTACGTGGATAGGAGAGTCAGCACACACGCATTGCAAGCAGCAGCCAGACGGCTACCCGCCTTTTGTCTTCTGACCTCAACTGTTGACCTCTGCTGTCTGACTTCAGTTAAAAGGCGAACCTCATTGACATCTGGCACCCCCAGGTGCTTTCTGTTATTTTTCAGGCGTTGACTTTTTTGACCTCTGTCTTCAAGACAAAGTTCAGCTTGCCACCTGCATTCCAAACACGCTGACCTCCCAAACAACAATTATTTTTCCTTTAAATCTTGCAATGCTAATACACTTCTTGGCGAAATTCCACACCGACTAGTAGAATATATAACAATGGAACGACAATGCAAGCAAATCGTCCAGACATTTTTACTGAAGGAGAAAAGAAAAAGGTTATTCTTCTTGTTCGCTTTTTCTTTACTTCTTTTCCTCTCTCTTTTCACTCTTTTCTTCATTCCTATCTCTTCATTCTTCTTCTTCTAGGTTTTACTGATTGAAAAATCTGTAGATGGAAATAGAAAAACGTGTGAGTTTTAAAAACTACAAATTGTCCTCTTGTGTCTGACAAAGAAAGGATCTTAAGAACAAAATAACAAAATCTCTGATGCTTCGGTTCTACAGGAAATTCATAAAGTAGATCTAACAATTACAGTCTATATACTGCGAAGTATTTGTTTATTTTTAGCTTTCTTTTCTTTTAGAAAAAAGTAGCATTCACTTACGCGCAAATACGCATAGGAAAGGTATTAATCCGTGTCTTTTCTCCAGTTATGGGTTAAATAACAGGACAGATTGGGTTCAGTAGCATTTGCTTGCAACCAGTCTGCCGCAGAAAGTAATGGAAACCTACTGCTGGATAATCTTCTGCCCAGTCAGTCGTCTATTTTGAGACATGATCGCCCAAACGTGTATCACGTATGGCGTTTAACTGACTGAGATGTCCTCAAATCCGAATTTCTCAGAGTTGACATTTTGATATAGTAGGAATATGCTACATTGTAATATTTTTTTTTTTGCAGATAACTGTTTGTAATTTGAAATTTTTCAACCCAAAATTTCTCACAGAAAAAAATTCAACTAGAAGAAAAATGAAAAGAAACTCTTTTACGTTAAGAGATTATTAAAAAAGTGGATGAAGGTCCTGATTTTTGAATTTGCAAGTTAACAAACAAAGATGGCAGACCCTGAACGAAACACTAAAACTTGCTCTTGAAGATGATTCACTAAATACTCTCACTTCGGATGACTTACGGTCCCGTGAATGACGGTAAGCTGCATCCGGTAGCAAGGAGCATGGAAACACCTCTTAATTGCTGTTGTTCCAACATCCACTCTGACCCGAAGTGGTAGCACCTGTTACGATCCCAGCTATGGGCAAATAGCTAACCCCGAAACTGGAGACAAAATACTATGAAAATATAAAAACTGACTTTTAGAGAAAAATATACATTTTTGAAGGAAAAAAAAATCATTATTTTTTAATACAAAACTAGAAGTTTTCTAAAATATATAAAAGAAAATCATCAAAATCTGACTAAATGAACTTTTTCAATATAACCGAACATTAAAAAATAAACCCCACTTTTTTGGCATTAAATCTACCCACAGAGGTTGATAGGCCATTAAATAAAACTCAAACGCAAAACCCTTATTTATTAGTGGCTTTATTGTCTTGATTCGGGTGAAGCTGAGTAAAAAGAAGAAAGTCATGTAGTGAATATGTTTCAATTTTTAATTATCTAAGCATTAAACAGTCATCTGTATCCAAAAATAATTTACATTTGATTATTTTTCAGAAACTCTTTCACTAATTTTTGCACCGAGTTTCAGAATAATTGAGCAGAAATTAAAACGTTCTCACTGCGAATGTGCGTTTTTGTGCAGTGGAATATCGACTCGGAATGTGAAAATTAGATAGCTGAGTTCGAGTTCCAGTTGAATTCACAGATAACACTGGGAAAGTTATTAATCCTCCAGCTGTGAGTTAAATATCTAAACAGACTGGGTTTCTATAGACTTAGTTGACAATTGTCTACCACAGAAAGTAAAGGAAAATTACGGCGAGAAAATTTTCTGCTCAGTCAGTCATGTTTCTATCGAGACATGATCGCCAAAGCATAAATCACCAATGGCATTTAACTGACTGAATAAAACCAAAACATATAAAAGTGAATTTATGCATTCTTTTTGATCTTTGACTCTTTAAAACAAAAATAATTAACACTATTAGATTATTTCTTTACAAAAATAATTTATTTCTACAACGTCTATTTTTCTAAAATATGTTGTGTGCAGTGGATATCGGATCGGAGAAAGAAATCGGAGATCCGAGTTCGAGTTCTAGTTAAATTCGATGCATTCAATTACGAAGGAAAATTCTTCCTTCAGCTATTCGTTAAATGGCAGGACAGATTGGGTTCTCTAACCTTGGCTGGCAATGGTATACCGTAGAAAGTAATAGCAAACTATTACATATGGAAATGAATTTGTGCATATTATTTTGTTCTTGAGCATTTAATACAAAAATAATAAATTCTATTAGTTTATTTCTTTACAAAAATACTTTTATTGTTCTAAAAAGGGTTGTGGTGCAGTGGATATCGGATCGGAACTAGAAATCGGAAATCCGAATTCGAATTGCTGTTGAATTCGTTACCCTACGCGCAAATACCCCTGGGAAAGGTACTCCTCCCATCAGCTATGAGTTAAATAGCAGCATAGATTGGCTTCAATTGCCTTGGCTGTCAACTTATCTACCGCAGGAGGTAATGGCTCTTCAGAAAAATCTGGTTTCCAGTCAGTCACTCTTTCGACATATTTGAAGAAACACACAGTTTATTTATTAAATAGTATATATATTTTCGTCTACCGGTATGAATAGTCACGAATTATGTTTTTAATCATTTCATTCCAAGCAAGGCGTTACAGCCATTGCTGTGCAAGGGGCTACATAAAAGAGTTAAAGTATTAGGCAGGAGGAGAGTGAAAACAAAGATGAACCAGCTACAATGGGTGACAGAGAAAGGGCAAGAGAAGGATGTGAACACAGGAGTGAAGACAGTTGCCAAAGTAGAGAGAAAGGAAAAGAACAAGATACACGGGGTGATGTAGAAAGGGCTGGAGTCAAAGGGATAAGAGATAGGAATTGACATTGCATTTAAATTCTTGGGGGTTGTAGCCGTCAGGAAAGCAAGTATATGGAAGGGAGTTCCACAAGCGGGAAGCGCGAAAAAAGAAGCTGATGGAATAGAATTGTCGCCTACATTTGGTTGATTTAACTGTAAAAGGGTGGGACCTTGTTGCCAGTCTGGTTGCTCGAGTAAATTCTTGTGGAGGGGTCACCAGTGACCTAAGTTCGTCAGAGCAGAGGCCATGAAAATATTTATAGAAGAGACAGAGGGAAGCCACCTCCCGCCGATGAGAATTTGGCTGGAGTCGAGCAGCCAGGTCGGAACAAATCACATTATAGATTCTCCTCTGGAGCCTGTCGAGAACATTGAGATGAATACAGGTGAGCCTGACTAGATATGACAACAGTATTCCATGCACGGTCGGATGGTTGATTTGTATATGTGCAAAATGGATTCACTTCCTGGCCCAGCACAATGACCCAACCTTCATAGTAGTAAAGCAATATATTCACTCGTCGGCAAGATTCGAACCTGTCCCTCCAACCCCGGACAGAGGAAACCGTTGTTAGATCCAACGTGTTTTAACCGGTACGAGCAAGTTTAAATCGAGCAAGTTTAAATCGTGCATTTAGGCAAAATCCTATTTGTCATAAGCTTTCGAATTTTCATATTTTCCCAGCTTCGTATCATAACGTAAACAAAGTAGTTTCTAAAAAAGTAAAACTAGTACAATTTCACTTTTAAATTTCAATCATCTGAAGAAGGACGGAGCGTACAACGACCGAAACGTCGTGAATATAGCAACAAAGTTAAGAACACCAATCTATACAAAGTAAATCGTGTAAATCAATACAATTTACTGACTGAATGATTAACTGACTAACATTCAACAAAACATTGACCACAAATTAAAAACTTACTCAAAGAAAGTTTCTACAGTGTCATTCGGCATATCTCTGTGAAGCATAAAAGACATGTTGCAAAGAGACTGCGAAGAAAGTCACGCGACAAATGTTTCATTATCAGTTTCGCTGGCGTTGTTCAGATTCTCCCCGATATTTTAGCAGTGACTTGTATGAAACCTGACTTAGATCTTGATCGAAAGGGTGGCGATACGATGATTTATATCATGAACCTATTTCAAATCTCGTTTGTATGAAGCGTGACTATCGATAAGTCGACAAATACAAATGTAGCTGCCCAAACATCTGATGGCAACATTCATAAATGCAGATATAAAATAAACAAATTCTCACTGCGATAACATCTAAATCACGAGGGAGATATCTCAAAGAAAAATGTTAAGCTCTTTAATCATACAGCAACCTATTTTCACACAAGTTTGTTTTTCGTGTGGATTCACAGAAAAGTCCTTCAGGCACTTTAGTAGAAGCGGACCAATTTCCGGCGCCTATGTCCTTTATTATATAACTTACTGGAGAAGTGAATTCCATGAAATCTCGCGTTTGGTGCTTTCATCGGAAAGAAGAAAAAACAAAACAAAAAAGATAAAGAAGTAAAAGATAGCCATATCCGCAGTAAACTAGATGAAAAATTTGCCTTAAAACCTCTGATAAATCAATTCACGTTGCCGTGTCTGTTTTATCCAGGAAAACACGGACGAATCGGCTGAGTGCGTGAGCGAAGTAATTCCTTCATATGGTCAGTGATCACGATTAAGGGTCATCAGACGATTAACCTGCTCAGATCTTGTACCACGAGGACCAGCCACACAGAAAATACAGGGTGAAATAAATTCAATTCTATAGGTGTCTATTCATGTTTACGGAAACAGTCGTTTTGTGATTCTAGTATTTCATACTGATGCCAAAATATTGGGTTCGCGTCCAGCAAATAAGGACGGTTTCTTCTTTTTTATGTGCCGTATCCTTTCAGGACGTAGGCGATCATGGACATTCCTTTATTCCTTGCCGCACTTAACACTTTTCTTCTTGGTATCCCTTCCAAATCCCGCTCCGCCATCCACTTGCTCAAGCTCATCAAGTATATCGTTCACTACTTTCCACTGCCTCTTCTCCCTTTTATATGTCCTGTAAGTATTAGATTCTCCAAACACTTCTTCCTCATTACATGTCCGAGAAGCCTCAGCTGTCTCTTTCTGATGCTAAATATAAGTTTGTTTTTCGTTTCTATCCTTTCCGAAACCTTATCTTTGCTCACATGTCCGATCCATGGCATCTTCAGCATCCTACTGTAGAACACCATTTCTGCTGTTTCGAGTCTCACCTTCATCTTTGAGGTGATCGTTTATCATTCGCTCCCATATAGGAAGACAGATATCACATGACAGTCCACTAATGTTTTCCTTATTTCCAGCGAAATTTTCATATCTCCGCTTGGATTTTGAAATGCGTCTTTGGCTATGCCAATGTGCCTTCGGATCTTGGAGTCGCTCTTCCCAAGTATTTAAATTTTTGTACCTGTTTGATTTTGGTATCCCCGACCTGTAGTTGGCATTTTGGGGTCATCTTTTTGTTGATGACCTTGTTCTGGGTTTTCTTGAAGTTAATGTTTACCCCTTTCTTCTTGTTTTCGCTTACTATCTTCTGTAGGAGTTCCTGTATTTTCCTTTAAAAAATGATTTTTAGTGGCGGGGGGTTGGTATTGTTCCGAGTAGATTAATTTTCACTTCTATTTATTTTAGCATAGTCATTGATTTTTATTATTTTTTTTACTAGTATTTACTTTAATTTTTATTTTTATTAGATGAAATACTGTTAACCATTTGTATTATTTTCTTACTGGTACTTTTTTAAAAATAATATCAGCTATTATTATTCATTCTTACTAGATTTTTAATCAGTTCACTCGAAACAATGCAATATAGCCTCGAAGACACAAACGTTTTTTGTTTTTTTTATAATTGTGTTGCCCCAAACAAGGCATTTTACTGCCACTGTTGATCAGGGGGTTACATAGGAGGTAACTTATGCGAAAGAGTGACAAGTTACAGAGGGTGTCAGGAAGAAGGTAGGAGAAGGATGAGAATACTGATGAGAGAGAGAGAGAGAGTGAGAGAGAGAGAGGATGCAATTTAGGGAGATAGGAGATGACTATTGACTTTATATTTGAATTCTTGAAGATTGTAGCTATCAGGAAAGCAAGTAAACGGAAGTTTATTCCACAGGCGGGAAGTGCGAGAGAAGAAGCTACTGGAGTAAAATTTGCGTTTACAATTTATTGGTTTCACAGTAAACGGGTGGAAACTAGTTGATAATATTTTGGCTAGAGAAAATTCATGTATGGAGAGGGTACCAGTGAGCTAATTTCATCTGAGCAGAAGCCATGAAATTATTTGTAGAAGAGACAAAGTGAAGCCACATTGCGCCGGTGAGAAAGTTACTGCGTCCAATCTGTCAAATTGAAGAATATGAGAAAAATCATTAAGGAGAGGACACAATAAAGAATAGGGATTAAGAAGACAGAAGATTACGATTGACATGATATTTAATTTTTGAAGATGAAATTTGATTGGTAAGCAAGAAAACGAAAGAGAGTTGACAAGCAAAGAAGTGCGAGAGAAGAAACCGTTACCGAATAACGTACGGCTATATCTAGGAGTTTCAACCGTCAAAGGAAGAGATCTTGTCCCTAATATAGTACTATGCGTAAATTCATAATGTCTAGTTGACATAGAAAAAAGTTCATCGGTACAATTACCGTGAAATTATTTGTAGAAAAGGAAGAGAGAAGACTCCTAACAGCATTGAAAAAGTGACTAAAGCAGAAATGCTAGATTAGGATCAGTAACATTTCAATGGAGATATTGTATATATAACTGAAAGAAAAAAATCTGAATAAAATATAAAGCGTCACTGAAATGGGGTATGTGGCCTGATCATACTCCGAATAATTACAGTCCTGGTCTAAGAACGCTTCCGAGAAATGTCCTATCGTACTTGTTAAAAATTTTATGAATAATGCAGAATTTGTTTCTGAATTTCTGGGAGGAGTTATCCTTTTTCATCATTTAAATTCGGACAGTTATCCTCATAGTATGCTATTATAACCACAACGTTTGAGCTGTTCTACTCTGTAGCTTTCTCCATGTGTCTAACGATGGGGAATTATGGCGCCTCAGAACTTCCTGTTCTTTATAGATGTAAAAAAATGATACGTTACCATTTCTTTAACCGTTTTATGAACGACGTTCACTGAGAATCGTTCGACTTCGTTGTTACCCTCTTGCTTGTTATGGAGTATTTGACTTTTTCTCATCCCTTTTTTCACCGTTCTGCCAAACACTTACACTAAGTAAAGATTGGTTATTATATCTTCTTACCATTTCTGGTTATTCCTTGGATCGCGCTTTCTTTTCCTACATTTTCTCAGAGTTTCTGTAATTTTCTTTCAATTAGTGGTTAATAATTTTTTCTTGTTTATGAAAGAATTACTGTTACTATATTTTATGTTATGGTGCCCTCCTACGAGCAATGAACTCTTCCTTCTTGTTATATGTAATTACCTGCCTGATTTCCGGAGAGCGGTTAGAAGCAGTTAACGAAGGTAGTTGACGACAGCTACTAGTTATGCAATAAGCAGCATAATAATACCTTCGGACTTACTTACTTCTAGTGACTTATTATTAACACTTCCTTTGAATATCCTGTTTCTTGTTATACTAATACACTGTTTTGAACCTACATTCTTGTTCCATGTCTTACATCCAGCACAAACCGGTCACTACAATTTTCCAGTGAAGTTTCGCCACAACTACACAACATCTTACTTGGTGCTTCTAATTTGAATTTCAAGATACTTGAAAAAATTCACAGAAAAAATTCACTGCAATACAATCGATCCTGACCGGGCAACTAGGCTCAAGCCACTTTCTCACCAACGTGACGTGACTTTGACTGTTCTACAAAAAAAAAAAACATGTTCGTGGCAACTGCTCGGAGGAGCTCTTTTCCTTGTCGCCCAACTAAACGAAGTTCAGCGTGCTACTAGATTGTCAACAGGATTTCACCGTTTTACTGTTGAAACGTCATTTCTACTCTATCAGTTTGTTTCCTTTCAATTTCTTGCTTCCCTGATAACGGCAATATTCAAATTTTATGTGCAACGTCAATCGTGGTCATCTGTCTCATTAAAGCTCGTTCTTTTGTTGCCCATTCCTCAAGCCTTTCCATTTTCAATCCTCTCATTGTCATTCAGCCTTTAACACTAAAATTAATGAAAATTAACAATGCTTCATCTAATCAAAATGAAGATCAAGATTTTATATTTATATATTTAAGTCTACGATTTGTCCATACTTTGAACGTTGTTGCTACATTTAGTCTAGTACCCCTGCAATAAATTAGGATATTCTTGATAAAATATAAAGTAATTCTTTTATAAACGAGAAAAAATGATTAACCACTAATTGAAAGAAAATTACAGAAACTCTGATAAAATGTAGGTAAAGAAAGCGCGATCAAAGGAATAACCATAAATGGTAAGAAGATATAATATCCAGTCTTTACTTAGTGTAAGTGTTTGGCAGAACGGTGACAAAAAGGGATTAAAAAAAGTCAAATACTCCATAACAAGCAAGAGGGTAACAACGAAGTCGAACGATTCTCAGTGAACGTCGTTCATAAAAAGGTTAAAGAAATGGTAACGTATCATCTTTTTTTTTACATCTATAAAGAACAGGAAGTTCTGAGGCGCCATAATTCCCTATCGTTAGACACATGGAGAAAGCTACAGAGTACAACAGCTCAAACGTTGCGGTAATAATAGCATACTATGAGGATAACTGTCCGAATTTAAATGATGAAAAAGGATAACTCCTCCCAGAAATTCAGAAACAAATTCTGCATTATTCATAAAATTTTTAACAAGTACGATAGGACATTTCTCGGAAGCGTTCTTAGACCAGGACTGTAATTATTCGGAGTATGATCAGGCCACATACCCCATTTCAGTGACGCTTTATATTTTATTCAGATTTTTTTCTTTCAGTTATATATACAATATCTCCATTGAAATGTCCTTTCGTAATGGAGGGTTGGTCTCAGTGAGCAACGTAAACGCTTTATCAGTAAAATTACAAAACCCAATGTACAAGGTTTACCTACAATAATGTGCACATCTGACATTTTTATATGAATCAGAAAATGATGCTCTCTGTAATACTCACAGCAATACTGTGCGTATATACACCACAAATTCTGGTAGATTGTCTTGTCATTTGGTACGCAAAGAAAGTTGTGCATATATGAATCATCACATCAAAGACATCACAAACAAACCTAAATATACAATATAGGGTAACTACTAGATAAAACCAAAATATAATTATCAACGTAATATGAAAACCAGTAGATAATACGAAAATATAATTATCAACATAAAACAAATATCAGTACATAATATGATAGTACTCAACATCGACCACTGCAAAGACGACTTCCCAATTCTAAAAGCGATTATTATAGAAAATAATCAATTTTTATTGAGTAGATGTTATTGTGGGTACAAACACTTTTGATGAAATATTGGGATGACTACTAGCTCTTAGAATTATTGTGGGTACAAACACTTTTGATGAAATATTGGGATGACCACTAGCTCTTAGAATTATTGTGGGTACAAACACTTTTGATGAAATATTGGGATGACCACTAGCTCTTAGAATTATTGTGGGTACAAACACTTTTGATGAAATATTGGGATGACCACTAGCTCTTAGAATTATTGTGGGTACAAACACTTTTGATGAAATATTGGGATGACCACTAGCTCTTAGAATTATTGTGGGTACAAACACTTTTGATGAAATATTGGGATGACCACTAGCTCTTAGAATTATTGTGGGTACAAACACTTTTGATGAAATATTGGGATGACCACTAGCTCTTAGAATTATTGTGGGTACAAACACTTTTGATGAAATATTGGGATGACCACTAGCTCTTAGAATTATTGTGGGTACAAACACTTTTGATGAAATATTAGGATGACCACTAGCTCTTAGAATTATTGTGGGTACAAACACTTTTGATGAAATATTGGGATGACCACTAGCTCTTAGAATTATTTCTAACTGCAGCATAAACTGAAATTCTTCCTTGGCCATCTTGTAGTCTCTGCGGGGTAAAATGGTCCGGTTGTCCTGTTGTTTGAATGTCGTGTTTATGTGTCAGTATGTTGTAATCCCTAGGAATTTATGAAAAGTTTAGCAAAAATATTGGCCTCCAGTAGTTTTGATCTGATACCCGCTGAAAAAATCGGGAAGGTTTTCCATGGATTTTTAGTTCGGTTTCATTGTCTATCACTCTCTTGGTATCCATATTCACTCATTGGTTGAAGTGTGTATATCTGCTTCTAGTATAAACACCTACACATTTGCTTCTATAAAAATCCACAAACCCTCTATCAGATACAATAAATTTAACGTAAGTGTTTTTCCACTGTATGTGGTAATTTATGTATCATTGGCTGCTTTGAGTTTATACAACGCTGGTGTTAAATTATTTTCTGTTGTTTCTGATTTCGGTGCCTGTGTTGACTAATAATTCATATCCGTGATACGAGTCACAAATGTAAAATACACTACTTTTCTTCGGATATCCGGATAGAGATTCGTCGTTACTGGTTGGAAGATGCGTTTCCCTGGTTCTGTTGTATGAATATCCAGAGTTTTATGGACTTTTTAGCATTATTACCAAATTTGTGATAATACCAACATATCTCGGTGTTGCTTACACGAGATTTTGAACTTTGTCGGATGCTACGTCTAATTCAGCTGGAATGTCTCCTGTGATAACGCGGGATATATCCGGGTTTGATTGACATGGCCGACTGTGGTTGTTGGATTTGGTTCGTTTGTACGTTAATCGGATTCTGGACAGATTGACGTTTTGTGTATTTGCGTTTTCGCTAATCTTATCAGCAGTTCCTGCTGGTTTATCCAGGTCGGTTTCTTTCAACTAAAGGATTAATATTGGGTCACGTGGTTTGGTAGTTTGTTCAGCTATAGTCGGCACAAAATATTCTCAAGCAAGATATTAGTCTCAAGAAGACTCCTACTGTGTCTCAGGAATAGAGATTGTGTCCTATTATCAATGGGGATGTTACTAAAAAGATTTGATAATATATTTTCTTCGGAATCGCCGGTCCGATGTAATATGGTTTGTCTCAGCATCTTTTATGGATTCTCCTCAGGCACTGCATTAAAAAAAATCCAGAACTTCGCGGGCGACATTGTTGGAAGCATTACCACAACGTAGGCGAATTCCGTTTTTTGCAAAGTTCATCTTCTTGCAGTGAAAACGATAGCATAACTTCAATCAGTCCTTACAAGTTTTTGGGGATATTGAGGAAGAATATACTGTTGTTTCTTACTTACCGAAGTCGGAGTCTAACTCTAACCAAAATCTTTATATATATATATATATATATATATATATATATATATATATATATATATATATATATATATAATTATTTAATTACTTAGGTTTTGGTCTTAATCAAATTAGACGAGTACAAAGTTGTATTAAAAAGCGTTCAATACAATTATATTGTAGAACTTTTGAATATTTTTAATTTGTAAACGAATTATATCACGCTGTTTAAACTCGTTTAAAAATGAAACATATCTATATATAATATTGAGAGGATAACTAAAAACATAATTAAACGACTATAAATCCAGAATTAATTTCAGCAGTTGTAAAAAATAAATAAACAAAATATTGGTCTGGATAATATCGACTGAGCTCTCTATTTCAAACTACTTAATATTTTATATAAAGTTTTTATATAGTCTTACATCGAAGTAAATAGTATTATCTATTATACAGAGCTAAATATGGATTGTGTGTAAATGTGTATATAATTGTATGAGTTTATATATATATATATAGATATATGGTTATATGTGTGTATATGTATTTATGTGTATGGGTATTTGTATAAGTATTTGTATGTATGGGTATATCTATATCTATATCGGTTTTTTGCTGAGAGAATGAGACAGCGCATAACTGACCGCAAGTTTGGGTCCAAGGACTATTGACGATCATGCAAACGGGTGCTGAACAATAGCAAATCCTTTATCCCTCCTTTAATCAATGAATTTGATGTCCTCACATCATCAGCGGACAAGGCTGAGTGCTTTGCTCGCAGATTCTCATCCAACTCCGCATTTGACGCATCTGGAGTACCCTCACCCGGCTTCCCTATTAGAATTGAGGCTAAACTGTCTGATGTATATATTACCCCGACAGTATTATCCCGTGTCATATCAAAACTTGACCCCCATAAAGCGAACGGTAGTGATGGAATCCCGGTAATTGTCCTTAAGAAATGTGCCCCTGAACTCTCCCCTGTACTCTCTAAACTGTATAACTGTGTATCTTTCTGCTTCCTGTTTTCCTGCATGCTGGAAGTCCTCTTTTGTCTTTCCTGTATTCAAGAACTCTGGTGAACACTCGGACCCATCCAACTATCTCTCTGTCAGCCTTCTGCCAGTTTTTGGGAAAGTGTTCGAGGCCATTATTAATGTTGAAATAGTTCAACATGTTACTGCCCATAAACTCTTCTTTGATAGGTAGTAGGGCTTCCACTTTGCCAGGTCCACGGCCGACATGCTAACGACCATTACGGCGTACATGTTCCAGGCCTTTGAGAAGTACGGCGAGGCTCGTGCTGTTGTCTGGACATCTCCAAGGCTTTTGACCGGGTTTGACACGCTGGCCTTCTATGCAAGCTACGGGGTAATGGAATTACCGGACGCTTGCTTGATCTAATCCAATCTTTTCTAAATAACAGCATAATGAAGGTCGATTTGAATGGGCATGCCTCTACATCCTACTGTACAAACGCTGGTATCCCTCAGGTCTCTATCCTAGGCCCGACGCTCTTCCTTATTTTCATAAGTCATCTCCCAGAGGAGATCAAGAGCCAAGTAGGCATATACGCAGCTGACACCACAATTTACTCCCGCATCTGTAAGAAAACTGGCGTGGCGAACAAACATAATCTCGCTGCTGATCTTGAGAGGGATCAACATTCTGTATTAAATTGGGGTAAGAAATGGTTTGTAAATTTCAATGTGTCTAAGACCAAGATGCTGTCTGTCAATCATTACAGGCAACTTCTCCTGCCTCCCATAAGCATGGACCAAGCGAGTCTCCCTGAGAGCAATACACTGCACCTACTCGGCCTTACCCTCTTTTCTGATCTCAAGTGGAACCAATACATTGAGTAGCTAAATCCACTTCTAGGAAAGTTGGGTTACTGTGTCGAGATAGGATGTTTTTCTCGCCTGAATCCATCCTGCATATATACAAATCAACCATTCGTCTCTGCATGGAGTACTGCTGCCATATATGGTCAGGTGCCCCTGCTGTTCATCTCTGTGTTCTTGACAGGCTCCAAAGGAGAATCATTAATGTGATAGATACCGACTTGGCGGCTCGACTCCAGCCACTTCCCCACCGACGGGATGTGGCTTCTCTTTGTTCTATAAATACGTTCATGGATACTGCTCCAACGAACGTAAGTCACTGGTGCCTCTGCAACAGGTGTTTACTCGTGCAACCAGACTGGCAACTGGGTTTCACCTATTTACAGTTAGATCAACCAAATGCAGGCGACAATTATACTCCTTGAGCTTCTTTTCTAGCACTTCCCGCTCGTGGAACTCTCTTTCATATTCTTGCTTTTCTTTGGGAATTTAAATGCAATGTCAATACGCATCTCTTAACCACTTGACACCCTATATAACTTTTCCTTTCCCTCTACCTTTGCAACTGTCATCACACCTTATTCCCATCCTTCTCTTGCTCCCTTCTTTGACACCCCCTGTAGCTGGTTCGTCTTTCTCTTTACTCTCCTCCTATCTAATCTTTTTTCTTATGTAGCTCCCTGTGCTTTAGTGGCGTAACCGCCTTGCTTGGGGTGAAACGATTAATATATGTATATATATATATATATATATATATATATATATATATATATATATATATAGGTGTATGTGGTGGAGGCATAAATAAGTCTTGAGCATAATTCATATTATTCTAAGTTTTTGTTTTTATGGCATTTTTAAGAGAAAATTCACTATTTGTTTTCACTTCATACCAGTCCTCTATGTAAACAAACATTTGCATATTATATACCAACTATTATGTGCGTAAATAATAATAAACGTTTATCGCACATACATAACACAGCATATGTTGATGCAGTTCACTGCACTACATTAGAACATATCATATAAATAAATTTCTCTGATGTTTGGCAGGTAGTGACGATGCTATGTGGGTGTATCATAGTAAATATATGCATAATCTGCATAGATAGAGAATTTTGTCACCTGATAACCTGATGGCAAAAATAAATAGATGCATGTTCGTTTACCGGCGTTACTTACATTAAAATGAATGAAAATAAAAAAAAGTATAGAGAATAAAAAATATAATTATTTGAAAAGAAAAAAGAAACTAAGTGCACAAAAAGGAGATATGTAGACTTTATATTATTCCAATAAATATGAATCCCCCTCAGCAATCGATTACTCTTTGTTTTCTATTCTTTTGAAACATTCAACTTTTAAAATTATAATAAGGTAAATATAATATTTGTATAAATTGTCACTCTAGGGCTCCTATTACTTGAATTAAAAGACGTTCAGTGTTTGCAATTTTGTTCCCAAAAACGAACATTTCTTATTAATTTCTGATTAAAAAAAACTACTCATCATTTCAATTTCTTAACACCAAAGTATTTTACTTACTGGAAATAGTAAATTTAATCATTTAACTTTCAATTAAACTTCCGTCAGTAATTATAGTAATTTTTGTTTAACAAGTCGAATGTACGCAATACCCGATTAACCAATGGAAATCAAACAACATAAAAATACAAATACTAGAATTCTTTCTTTTCTCCATATCACATTCTTTGATGGAGCTCAAATAAAAGTAATAAAGGTTAGATTGATAAACTTTTCTATTTGTTCTTCATCTTTTCATTTTGTCGGATTCCGTCAATATTTGATCTATATTTGTTCCGAACAAATATATTTCTTCCACCGAGCGGCCATAGCGTGGAGGTAGAATCGCTGACTGATATCAATTCAGTCGGGTTTCAGTCCTGCCTAGAAGCAATCGGATGTCTAACTGTACTAATGAGCTGTGATACAGCGAAACAAGACTGTCTGCGGATGACTATATATATATATAAATGAATGAAAATAAATCCACCTTACGTACACACATCCTCCAACCACCTACCTTCAATCATCAAACAAATACCCATATCAATCAGCCGCAGACTATCTGAAAATTCATTTAACATACAGATATTCAATAACAAAAGAACACCATACAACGAAGCACTAAAGAAATGTGGATACAAACAACAACTACAATACACACCTCCGCAACAAAAAAGCAAAAAAAGAAAAAGAAATATCATCTGGTTCAATCCACCATACAACAAAGCCGTCAAAACAAACATAGGTAAGACATTCCTGAATTTATTAGAAAAACACTTCCCGGTGACAAACCGATTAGCAAAAATATTCAACAAAAACAACGTCAAAATTAGTTACAGCTGCACAAAAATTATTACACAAATAATAAAAAACCACAACAAAAAATTAACAAACTACAATAATGCAATGGAAGAAGCTCAATGCAACTGCAGAAACGGAACTACATGCCCACTCCAGAGAAATTGCCAGCAAACAAATATAGTATATAAAGCCAAGGTAAATGCAAACAACAACATAACGTACTACATCGGTGCCAAGGGGGACCATTTAAGAAAAGAAATAACAACCACAATCTTTCATTCTCCAACAGAAAATACTTGAACAGCACTACACTATCAACATACGTATGGTGTCTAAAAGACAGAAATATTTCACCAACAATAAGCTGGGAAATACTGAAAAAAGCACCTGCTTACAACAACATTACAAAAAAATGTCTACTTTGCCTACATGAGAAAGTAGCAATTATATCTCATACCCCACAAAAGAACTTACTAAACACGAGATCAGAACTAATTTCCAAATGCAGACATGAAAATAATTACCTATTATCACAATTAATACCAAACGGATAAAAAAAAATCACACGTCTCTGCCATAGTAAAATTAATAATTAATAAATACTAACAAGTATTACAAATTAGAATTTCCACCATCTAAATATACGCAAGCACAAAAAATAAAAAAATAAATAAAACAAGCCAATAACCGACTTTAAAACAAAAAATAACAATACAGCCTTAAATAAAATAATAGCAATTCTTACCTACCATATTTTCACACAGAACCAATCAAAAGTACATATGTACGTACGAGAAATCGACAACTATTCGCGCGTTGACATCGCTACACACCATTCGAATATGCCAACCGAATGAGTGTGTATGTGTGCAACGGCACACATATACATATATATACCGAACACCGCACGATTCGCATGTGTATATTTATGCAAGCCTCAGTGACCGAACGCGCGTACGTGTGTGTGTGTGTGTGTGTGTGTGTGTGTGTATGTGTGTGTGTGTGTGTGTGTGTGTCCTTGCGCGCGTTGATGGGTGCACAAATGTATATATATATGTATGTCTGCGTCTGTCGTGACGACAGATTTTTTCTCCCACTTCCACAAAAATACACGAATATAACCAATTTTTAAAAAGTTTGTCTGACGATCGCAAAAGCGTGAAACCCAGAGTCACAAAATCACACCTATCTATCTATCTATCTATCTATATATATATATATATATATATATATATATATATACAATGAATAAGGAACGAAAAACATAATTGCAACGTTCAAAACATTAATTTGAATCCGTGCTCAATATAAAAATAAAGCAATGAATATTTATTATTAATTATACTTATTCATTATTGATTATATATTGTTCTTTCAATGTCGAAACAAAACGTACAATTTTGTAGTAGTTTGTACATGTTCTAAAGTATAATTATTAATTATAATAAACAAAATTCCTTCCCATCAAGAGACTATTGAAAAGTCAGCATCTTCGGCACTTAGCTACACTATAATTAAATAATAGAGTATATTGTTGAGTTGTGATAATGCTTAGTGCCAAGATTAAGCTCTGACGAGCGAGAACATCGTAATGACGCCTTCATGAAACTTCAAATTCCGCATAACTTTGTTCAGTTAAGTGACAAACTTCACAACATTTATCCCATATATATATATATATATATATATATATATATATATATATATATATATATGATACAGGACTTATACTTAAATGTAATTTCTTTTAAGACCCGTGTACCTGTTTTCCTTACTTTGCAAATCGTCACCGAACTCTTACACCTCACGGGCTCTGCTAAACTGTCAATTTTTGTCCATCTAAATTCATAAAATATCATTTATAGGGCGACACTCAAATTTGTGAGTAAAATTTGGTACTTGTTTTTATTTAAAAGTTCCAGTTTGTGCTGATGCCTTCCAGGGAAAGGAGATGAAGAATGGAAAATAAGTTAATTGAATTATAAACACGCCGCACTTTCGCCTTTCCACTTATTGCTTATTTAAAATAGTCTAAGACGAGTGTAAAAGAAAATTGAAACTAGTGACTCCAAGCAGCCTGTGATTATTTAACAAAGAAAAATAGCACCCAATTTTTTTTGTTTTTTATAAGCGTTTCACCCCGAGCAAGGCATGTCACTGCCGCTACTGTGCAGGGGGCTACGTAGAGTGGAGAAAGGCTGATTAAATATAGGAAATAACAGAGGGTGGGTGATAGGCGGGTGAGGATACTGAGAATGAGGGTTGGGTAGATGAGAGTGTTGTGAGAATAGTTGGGAGTTAGTGTGATAGGAGGTGTCTATTGACCCTACATTTAAACACCTGGAGATTGTAACTGTCGGGAAAGCAGACTTGTGGAAGGGAGTTCCACAGGCGGGAAGCGCGAGAAAAGAAGCTGTTGGAGTAGAATTTACGGTTACATCTTATTTGTTTAACTGTAAAAGGGTGGGACCTAGTTGCTAATCTAGTATCTCGTGTAAATTCGTGCTTAGGCGGCACCAGTGATCTAAGCTCATCGGAGCAGAAGCCATGAAAGTACTTGTAGAAGAGGCACAGGGAAGCTACATCACGACGGTGTGAGAGCGGCTGCAGCCGGTCTGCCAAGTCAGTATCAACCACGTTACAGATTTACTTTTGCATAATGACAAAACATTAAACACAAGGAATATATTTTACTCGTTAAATGTAATCGCCAAAACTACGTCTAATGTAGTACTAAATATGTAGTTATTCAAAAGTAGATTTGATATAATTCTGAAGATTTCCCGTTTGTTATATAATAAACGGGAAATCTTCAGAATTATATCAAATCTACTAATCTACTATTCTATCAAATATACAGGTTGCGATAGATAAAATGCAGCCATTTTATACTGTTAATTTCGAGCATGCGAGTTTTGTTTTGTTTTTTATTTTGCTGGCAACACAGTATAGTAGTGTTAGTTAGGTATCGTCTTGAGAAAAGATCTATATACCCCGCCAAAAATTAAAAAAAAGGCATGATCCTGTGTATGACGGTAAATTGCATCCTGCAGAAAGGCCTCTGATTAGGAGGTTGTGAAAAGCATGGAATCACTTCTTAATTGTTCTCAGGTTCACCCTGACTAAGAGTGGTATCACCTGTTAGGGTCCCAGCTATGGACAAATAGTTAAACCTCCCAAACTGGGGTCAAAGCACGATGAAAATATAAAAATAAACTTTTATAGAAATACAAGCATTCTAGCCCGGTTTCACTCGGGTAGTTAAAGGAATAATAAGAATAAAAAAACATATGATAAATTTACATAGCAAATACTTACACAACGTTCACCCTGGTCACGTTTATAGATATAGATAACAATGTAGAATGCTTCTATTGGATTAGGATGGGAGGGGAGGAGCAATATATATATAGATATAGGTAATGTAAAGAGGGGTGATCGATTCTAGATTATAATCAATACATAAACTGATCCCTGACTTTGTGGGGTGATAACATATATTTTTCTACCCCTAATCTTGGCTTTCTGAAAAATTTCAAGGTATTGTTAGCGTTATAAAATTTTTATTACATCTGAGTGCAACTTCCGTCGAGTTAGACCGCAAAATGCAGACGATAAGTCGAATCTATCAAACAAACAAATACTTACACAACATCCACCCTCGTCACTTTTATAGATATAGATATACATAAAAATAGACTTTTAAAGAAAAATATACATTTTTGAATGAAAAAAAGATTATCAAAACAAATTTTTGAAATTAAAAAGAATTATTGCCATAATACATTTTTGAAGGAAAAAAAATTATTAACAGCAATACATTTTTGAATACAAAACTAGAAGTCATCTTCAGTTTTCTAGAATAAAAATAAAAAAAATAATCAAAATCTGACTTAATCAACCTGCTCACTAGAACCGAACATTAAAAAAACACCTTAAAACCCTAGCCTTTTTGTCATTAAATAACCCACAGAGGTGTTGATATGACATTAAACAAAACTCAAACTAAAGAAGGCGTGCTGTACTGCTTGACATTCGCACTGAAAGCTCCAATACAATAATTTTAGAGTATTTGCGTGTCAATTTTAGGACAGTGCAAAGGATTCGGAAAAAGTTGGATGAGTTTAATCGTGATCACGAAGGTACGGCATCTTGGAAAAATTTTGCCGTTCTGATAGGAAAAGAACTCACGAATTTGATTGTGGGAGCCTCAGATTCAACACGGGGGCCTAGAGAAGGTAGTGATCAAGAGGATAGCTGCTGTAAAACACAATTTCTGACAATTGTACTCTGCACCATGTCACACAAGCTATGGAACCCCGTCATAGCTGTCAGACAATGTTTGCGACCCCGTAACTCCTTATATCTGGTCACCCAAATCCCCAGACTTCAACCCACTTGTTTATTATTTGCACTCGAGTGAGAAACTAACAACACATCAAAGATAAACAGATGTCAGCATTTAACAGCTTAAGCTCCTGTTGAAAAGTCCGGAAAAGTGGGTGAAGCTAGCGCTAAGCGCACCTATGTAACTCCTTGTCTATGTATGTAGTGCATATATACATAACTATATACAAGATGAATAGAATAAATAAAAAACAAGTGGGGAAAAAGTGTCTTTAATCTAATATGTTTCACTTATAACAAGCTTCTTTAGAGATTTAATAGTTGATATTAAATCTTTGAAAAAGCTTATTAGGAGTGAAATATGTTAGATTAAAGACACTTTTTCCCCACTTGTTTTTTATTTAGTCTATTCATACCTATATATCTATATACATACATATATATATATAAATGTGCGCGGATAACAATTCTGTTTCATTTATCCGTTTTCAGTGCTTTTTCATGCTTAGCAATTTTCCAAAATGGGTGGCGGAAAATTAGTTTGCTTTTGATGTATTTTTTAAATAGAAAAAGTGATCTCAGGAACGCTATAAAAAATGGTCACCCATTTTGAAAAATTGGTAAAATGAATGAGCGCTTTAAATGTGTAAGTAAATATATATACAATTATTTAAAGAATTTAAAACATAAAATTTTTACATGTCTTTACATTTACTGACGTCAAGACATGGCTAAACGTCCCTATGTCCAAAAGTCCATTGGTGTACATCAACACTGGAACTCATAACAAATGTTCAAAATATCCTTCGATTACATTATATCTGCTACATAAACCAGTTGTTTTAGGTAACATCACATATAAAAATTCAAACGATTGAGGTCGGGGGAACATGAAGGCCTGAAACCGGCATTCCCCCACATCTATCTCTCGTGGTATATATTAGCCAGTACGAACAATGTTACTAAAATTTACTGACGCCACATCATATATGAACTACATGCGTCTTCGTATTTTTAGGGGTACATTCTCTATTATTAGGGGTACATCTTCTGTAACCAGCTTCCGCAAGATGTGCTGGGTGAATATATGGACTTATCAGACAGTCACCTACAATTTCACGTCATACTTTAATCGTAAAACGGTGCTGGTGTCTAGCTGGTGTTGTATCATGAGGATTCCAATCCGCCCCCAAATGTTGATTGTTCAAGTAAGTTATTCCATCTCTTCTAAGTGTTACTTCATATTTAAACCAGACTGAAGAGTTAAACAATGGATCAACAGTTCAAACGTTTTCCCGTGGAGGGTCATCAGAGGTCAAAAGACCATGCACACGTCGTACATAATACAGATACAGGGCCTGCTCTTGAAGTAACCTCCATGCGGCACTTTAGGTTAGACGACATGCTAGGGTCACTTTATGTGGGATGACACCTGGATCGTCTCCCACAGCCTGTATAATGTGTGTGTGTGTGTGTGTGTGTGTGTGTGTGTGTTTTTGTGGTCAAGCGTACAATTAGATCTCGGTTTTACTCAATCCGTAGTTTTTGGTGCCAAAGATCTTTTTTCAGCAACGCAACTATAAACAGCAGTCTAACTTCAGTCATTTAAGTGCCATACATGATACCCGCTTTGGGCGATCATGTCTCGAAAGAGACATGACAAACTGGCCAGAAGATTATCCCGCAGTAGGTTGCCATTGCTTTCTGCGGTAGACTGGTTGCCAGACAAGGCTATAGAACCCAATCTATCTTATCCACCTGGAGGGAAGAAACCGATTAATATCTTTCCCAAGGGTATTTGTGCGTAAGTGAATGCAAAGAATTCAACTGGAATTCGAACTCGGTACCCTGATTTGTCGTTCCGAATTGATATCCATTACACCACAACGCACATCCACATCTAAATTACACAGCTAGATTTCTGATTCATTTAGAGTGTTCTGAAATTATTAATTTTGAAAACAATATGTTCCGACATTTCACTTCTGTGCATAAATATAAGTACCAAAATATATGTAGCGAAAAATAATCTCCATATTTATTTGATAACGTATTCCATGAGAATTAAAACGTTGGTAAAATTATTTTCATTCTTACAATATTGTTTTTGTCACACACACACACACACACACACACACACACACACACACACACACACACACACACACACATATAGTGTTGAGTTATAATAATGTTTAGAGCCAAGCTTGTTGTTTTTTCTGTATTATTATTGATAAAATGGTATTTTGGCAAGCAGGGGGTTTTTTTCTTATAAAATGCTCGATATTTAGTTACTTTAAAGGAACAGGTTCACGTCACATTGCTTTCAAGAAACCCAGCCCCCATGAACGAGGACAACATAATGGTGTCCTCACGAAACTTGGAAGTCAACATGAAGCTGCTTATTTAAAGTGACAAATTCTTTGGATTATATATATATATATATATATATATATATCAATAAATTCCGAAATTTACATTCTGTTGAACAGCTACTTCAGCGAGAAAATTCTGGCTTAATCAGCAACACTCAAAATCATATATATATATATATATATATAGTAGAACCTCGGTTTAAGAATTTAATCCGTTCTTGAAATCCGCTCGTGATGTAAAATGTTCGTAAAATTAAAATAATTTCTCGGTAAGAATCAATATAAAATAAATAAATCTGTCCGTAGGCCACCAAAGGATTAATTATTTAAAATTTAGCCGGTAAAGTTTCATTATAATATTAAGCTCAAACCGCCAAAAAAAGAAATACCGAGAACGTTTGATCATTGTCGTTAAACCCACTTAAACTCACTATACAGTCTCACTGTTAGTTTTCTTGAGAGCCATGATTAAGGGCTAATGAAGAGAAAAAATGGACAGTATGTGGGCTGTGGTGCGGTGAATATCGGTTTGGGACGAGAAATCAGGGAGCCGAGTTTGAAATCTATTTGAATTCGTTGCATTCACTTATGCGCAAATATCTTTGCGAAAGGTATTAATCTGTTATTTTTTCTTCCAGCTATGGGTTCAATGGCAGTACAGATTTGGTTGGCAACCAGTCTACCGCAGAAAAAAATGACAACCTAATGCGGGTAAATCTTCTGTTCAGTTTGTCATGTATTTTTTTAGACATGACCGCCTATGCGTGTATCGTTTACGACACTTAATTGTTTGATTGAAAAAGAAAATTGGAAAAGAAAAGCACAACACAGCACCGGAATGTATATAATACAACTGTCAACTCAGACACGATTCCATTCCAGTGAATTTGGTTCAGCGCGGTTCAGCAATATTGTTCGAGAACCGAAATCTTGTTCGATAACCGATGCATTTTCATTTCGAATTTTATATTTGAAAACCGATTTTTCGACATGTGAGACGTTCTGGAACCGTGTTTGATTTATCTATCTATCTATCTATCTATCTATCTATCTATCTATCTATCTATCTATCTAGTGTGAAAAAGATTTCAAGCGCATCCTTTATATAAATTGCGTGTAGTTCTGTATTTATCGAATATTTAATTAAATCTTTGGCAATACTTCATTTGGTTGGAAGCAGTATATGTCTTGAAGGTTTTGTGAATTTAATGAAACGTGAATTTGTCTGGGAGGGAAAACTACGCATTGAATTTGGAATTGATACTTTGTAAACACTTGTGGATGCTCAGACCACAAAATCAATGAAAATTTAGTTTGATCACGCTGACGTTTAATGAGATTTTAAAAATATTGTCATGCTTCTAAAAGCTGGAACATATTTTCCTCGCGAATTTTAAGAGTGGGGAGTTCGTCATCGACTCCAGCACGTGAAACATTCCTTCTTGCCAGACATGAGAAAAATAAGATTTTATCGAGATTAATGCCCGAGATGAAATGTTGACGCAATACGAATAACCCAAAGCATAAACAAATATGTGTTAAGCCCCGGACAGCTTTCAGTATTAATATCAAAACTTAATTTGTCTGATAATCAAAAAAGTTTAGAAAAAAAAGTTATTATACTGTATATCACTCCCTATACATTGTACGATGTTTAAATTGTCGTCAAAATGACGCAAAATCAAAATTACATTGACTTCTCATTTTAACACATATATTTAGCAAATAGCTAACGAGTAAATTTATTCAATAAAACCGCCATTAGCTTCAATCACAGTCTCCAGACGACTTCGTATTCAAACGCAACTCTTCTGGATGGTCTCCTTGTTTAAGTTGGTGAATGCTGCCAGATTCTTTGCCTTCAGTTCATTCATTGTGTTACGAAGAGTTTTGTTGGTCTCTCGCTCAACTGCGGTTTAAACTTAGTAATCAAGTGGGTTGCAGGCTGGGGAGTTATTTGGCTAAATGAAAGGGGTGATGTGATCGCAGAATTGGGTTCTCCTGCTACTTAAGCTTGGTACAGTGACCTGTTGCCGGCCATAGAATATTCCAGCAGTCACCTTCTTAACCCATGGCAGCAATACCTCCTCAAGACACTTGATGTAGACCGCCGTGATGAGCTTGAAACCACACGGTAAGATGAATGAAGATATAACATTTTAATCACTGTTGATCACTATTTGGCATCTTTTTTTTATTATACTCTGTGTTATATCAGAGTCTTTTACATTTTTCAGTTTTAATTTTCTTTATATTTATAATGTATTTATGTATGGAATCATATCACCCCATGCACGGCAGTAAAGCTACTAATACACACGGGTTTACTGAGTGTGAAACAAGAAAAGAATAAATCATGATCGAGAATAATAGAAGAGTAATGAAGAAAATAAATAACGATTGATATTGCGTTTGTATTTTTAAAGAACAAAATTTACTGGAAAGCATGGGAGTCGTAAGAGAGTTCCACAATCGAGAATTGCGAGAAAAGAAACTGTTGGCATAGAACTGACGGTTATATCTAGCCATTTCAACAGTGATATGTTGAGACCTTTGCACTTAAATTCCTAAACAACTAGCTGCCACAGCGAAGATTTTATTCAAACAATTAACACGAGTGTATTTACTGAAAAGGCACAGAGAAGCTACATTACGGCGGTGCGAAAGTGACTGAAACAGAGGTGCCAGGTTAGGTCCATAATGATAGGTATCAGAAATGGTGGTCTCAGATAATTAATGCAGAGCAACCATTTTTTGTAGGTGTTAAAATTAACAATACATTCTTTGCCCCAGTATGTGTTTCTAGATTTAGTTACATGATGTGGGGCAATGAATACATTTATACATGTAATTGTGTATATCTAAGAAGATCTTTAATCAATTTGTTTTTGTATTTAACCCATTTTAGCAATATTTTACATAAGTAATTTGAGAGATCCTTTTCAGTCTTCCGTCAATGGAGCTGTTGCTTACCGCCATAGAGTGGCACGTTAAACTTTCTCGGCTTACACAAAGTGGAAAGCCTATATTAAATCCATTGCTAGGCCAGCTGCTAAGAAAGTTGGTTATCTATGTCGTACTTGAAAAATTTTCTCTCCCTAATCTATCTTACATGTCTATATGTCGATCATTTTTCCATGATTAAGATTTTGCTGCCACATATAGTCCGGTGCCTCTGCTATATATCTATAAATTGATAAAACCCAAAGAAGAATAAGCATAAAGAGTAAATATATTTAATAAAATCGTCAATGGATTCAACCGGGGATTCTAGACGATTTCGGAATCTCCTGCAACTCTTCTGGATGATTTCCTTGTTTAAGTTGGTGAATGCTGATATAATCATTGCCTTCAGTTTTTTTTTTTTTAGTTTTCCAAGAAGTTTTGTTAATTCGTCACTCAAATGCGCCCACACACATAATCAAGCAGGTTACAGACTGGGTAGTTGGTCAGATGTAAGGAGTGATGTGGTGGCAGAAATTACGTCACAGTCATTACTAGGTTCTCCTGCTAGTTACCAAATAGAGGATTTTCCAGCACCAACCCTATTGACCAAGGTCAGTATTAACTTCTCAATGTATCTGCTGTAAACCTCCATTTTGAGTTAAGCTCTCACCCCAAAATTTCGAGAGTTCTTTCCTTATCAGAACGATCAGAGTGTGTTTTGCAACATATTATACATTCGTAATCACCATTAGATTCACCCGACTTTTTCCGAATCCTCTGCTCTGTCCTCACATTGACACCCAAACACACTGAAATGTTCGCATGAGAACTTCCGCTACGAATGCCAAGCGGCACATAATATCTCCTGCTGAAGGAATTGCATTATGGTTCTCTTTTTCTAACAGACGGTGCTCAAATGATCCTACTATATTGTGTAATCGACAAAACAAAAACAAATAACACGCATGCGCGAAATGAAAATTATAAAATGGAGACAATTTACACATCGCATCCTGTATTACTTTTAAAATCTCTTGAAGAAATTTCCAGGGTTTACAACGATTATTGGGATGACAGTCTTCTTCATATGTAAGAACTTTAAATCTGTCTATATTCTAAAAAAACATTATTTCATTCATCTATATAATAGAACAGCTAAAATTAATTACGCGACACATTTTCTTAAATTGAGTTTTGTTAGTTATGGCCACTTTGCTAATCATTTTTTTTTCTCGGGGTCTGTCTACTTTTACTCTGATCAAATTCGTTGTCTTATTTTGCGTTTAGATTTATACTGATTCAATTTCCGTGTAGCCATCGGAACAGCTGGCTGACGTGACAACTCGAAAGTCAGAGCGACTAATGGTATATTTTACCTAATTTGACACTTCACACTGACAGGACGAGTGACTACTTTGACTAGTAAAATTCGTACATTTTTATTTTCCAATTTTGCTAAGAAAAAATGATTAATTCGTGTCCTCTATAACTTGGAACGTGATACCCGTCTACGTGATTTAGACTATATCTAAGCAGAGAAAAACAGCAGCTTCCATGGGGAGCAATCCAGCATATATATTTATAGAATGAGGCAAAAGATTTTTTTAAAGTTTTTAGCCTCCTTTCTTTGGCAATGAGTTTGCGAGATTCTAGTAACTCCGAGAGTAAAATGTAAAAGATCAATTCATTGTTCAGCCTAATTTATTACCTTAACGATGTTCTTTTAATATATACACGAAGCGGAATGACTATATCGAGTCTACAGATGGATTTACTGCTAAGAAAAGCTAGGTCAGTATGTCTCTAGAAAGTTTTTCTCGTCAGAATCCAACTCACATATTTATAAATCTACCATTCGTGCGTGCATTGAATACTGTTGCCATACGTGGTTTGGTGCTCCTGCTATTCATTTCGAGGTTCTCGAAGAAAATCCAAAAAGATTGGCACCATGGTCCTACACTTTTACGGTAGGAATAGTGAAATACAACCACCACTTCTACTCGAACTGTTTCTTTTCTCGCACTTACTGCATGTCGAACTCCCTTCTGTTTAAATGCTATACTCTCCAAAAATTTAAATGCAACGTCAATTGCTATCTTCTAGCATCCTGAATCCCGTTCATCCTTTATTCTTTCTTCAAAACTCCTTTGTATTCTGTCTTTTCTCTCACTGTAACCCCTTGCGGAGTAGTGCCGGTCCCACCTTGCTTGGAGTGAAACTAAAAAAATTCCACACAATAAAAATCTACGAGAATACAGAACGTGATAACGTAGAAACTACGAACTGAAATGACAAAGACAAATGAGATTTTGCGATCATTTACCAAATATTCATAAAATAGATTTTATTAAACAAAAAAAAAATAAATAAATAAACCCACAAAAACAAACATCTAGCGCTAAAATGTAAACAACTGTAATTGATTTACAATTTTGACGCTTGTATCCACTGAAACGTTCAGGTGTTTCGATTTTACGTTACGTCAAGCGTAACTTACAATTCCTACATTTAATAAACACGTATTGTTTTTTTGTCTTTCTTTCTCTTCATATATATATATATATATATATATATATATATATATATATATATACATAGTGGTGTAAATTAATAAATATACATATGATGGTGCACACACGTATAGTATTATTATTCAGGTGTTGATAAAACAGTGCTCAATATATGAACAGAGCTCTATTATATATTGTCGGTCGGGTTTCAAGTCGATGACACTGATTGAGCTGTGATACAACAAAACAGGCTTGTAAGAGGATGCCGAATATTTTATGCTTTCCTTACTATTAAGCTCTCTAGAGAGGAAGATTTTAAAAACAATTACCACTTCTGCGATTTACGCATTACTCTTTAGCAATGTATTGAGCTTTTTCGGTCACTGGCGTGTTTATACTTATATATTTATATATATCAGTTTCATGCGTGATGCAATAATGAGGTACAAATTTCAAACTGGCATTTTATTTGATTTGAATTCAAATTCATTCATTTTATGAAGTTAATTTACTGCTTTTTTAATAACAAGATTAAAAATTTAAGTATTTTACGGTTACTTCTAGATAAAACTTAAAATTTACTCTTAAAATCAAAATCAAAACTATATAATGCAAACTTTTTTTTTTAATCATTTCACCCTGAGCAAGGCGGAAACGCCACTGATGTGCAGGGGGTTACATAAATGTAAAAAGATTAATTAGAAAAGAGTGAGGAGTACAAACTAGTTAGAAAGGAACAATAGAAAGCAGGTGCGATGACAGATACATAGGTGGAGAGAAAGGGAAGGTTATACAGGGGTGGGAGAGAGCTAGAGTCCAGTGGTTAGTAGATGAGTATTGACTTTGCATTTAAATTTCTGGAGGTTGTAGCCGTCAGGAAAGCAAGAATACGGGAGCGAGTTCCACCGGCGGGAAGTGCGAGAGAAGAAGCTGCAGGAGTATTAAAAATTTAAAAAGTGCAGAGAAAAAAAAAATCAAAAGGGCATAAGTCCTGGAACGTGAAAATCTAAATATTCAGTTCTTACATGTGAATAAAATGTTTACAGAATTTGATACTAATAGGCCAGCTAGAGGGAATGATAGACAGAGGAAAACAGCGTGTAACGTACTTGACTGGCCAGGGCGGGTGGATGGCAGAATGGGTTTGCGTGGTGTAACAGGAGAAAGCATGCTAAGAACCACCAGGGATAGGAAAACATGGAAGGCCATGATCGCCTATGTCTTGAAAGGACAAAGCACATAGAAGAAGATATATTTTTGCTATAAGTCTATAATAAAAACAATTTACTACAGCGTAAGAGCCATTGTGTTTCAGTACCATCTTATTAGCACCTCGTCAAACAGTGAAATATTTTTTTACTGTTAGTAATTATTATAAATAAAAGCTTAGAAAGCAACACGATTTTTTACCAAACCCAAGCAATTAGGGTAGAGGGGTATCTTTGGAGGTTTATCTCAGCTAATCAATAGAAAATCAGATCCTGATAGGGGAAAATTGATTGTAAGAGTAAAGGGAGATAGACTTAAAATGACTTAAGACCCAGACATTTTTCATGCCAGTGATGAAATGAATTGGGATACATATTGCAAATACGAAAAATTATCGGGTGTCATTGTGAAACGGTTACTGGATTTTCTTTAGGTTATTATTCAATTTAAAGTAGTGGACAAGAGACAAAGATGGAAAAGTTTTAAAAAAATACGCTGCACGTCAAAAATATGTATACGACTCAGTGGGTGGGTTATTTGTTAAACTGCAACAAAATTATCAAAAGGAGGGATAATCAATCAATATTAACTTGGGGATAGATTATCGAATCGAACTCATGACTCAGTTATAACAAGATCTAGCGAGATAATCGATTTACTAAGCGCACAAGTATGGGGTACCCAGTGAGAATCAAACTCACTACCCAGTTGTAAGCTTGCTAACGATTACACCACGTCAGAGTGCCTTAACAGGCGTAGCTTAATGTGGAGGTGAAAGGTTTAAATTTTGACGACTGATTTATCTATATTAGATAATAGCCAGTTTTTTAGCTCTTCAATTTCTATTGTTTTTAACGTTTCCGCGTTGTAATACGAGTAATTTTGAGAGAAAAAAAAACGTGATATATTGAATGATCCGGGATGTAAATTTACTATAGAATAATTTAGTATCCAGTCAATACATTTCCGCTTTAAATTACATTCTTTTTAAATCAGAACTTCAACCCCGAGGGTAAAATTAACATTAACTTGTCAGTAGGTTGGTTGATTGTGTTAAGTGGCATATCAATATATCTATGGGTCATTTAATGCCGAAGTCTAGATATTCGGAACGTAGATTTATGGTTTCAACTGCAGATAAAATTTATTGTTGGTAATCATGATTCAGAATGTGCGTTTGAGGTTCAGTGGATATCAGCTCGGCACTAGAAATCGGAGAGCTGACTTCAAATTTCAGTCGAATTAGTTACATTCACTTATGTGCAAATACTCTTGATAAAGGTATTAATCAGTCCCTTCCCTCCAGCTATGGGTTAAATAGTAGGACTTATTGGGTTCTTATTGGCTTGAAAACAGTTTATCGTAAAAAGTAATGGCAGTCTACTGCGGGAATATCTTCTGCTCAGTCAGTCATGTCTTTTCGATACATGATCTCCAAAGCGTGTATCACGTTTGGTACTTAACTGAGTGAAGTGTACTTTAAAAATGTATTTTTGACAACTTTATTATAAATATGTATCGTCTTAACTTGTTTTTACATATAAGAATATATTGCTGTTATATTTACTAAAAAAAAAATAAACTTTAGATTTTCATAGTGCTTGGATGTTGACTATTTGCCAATAGCTGGGGCCCTAACACATGCTATCAAGCCGGGTCTGGGTAGACCTGGGAACAAAATCAATTAAGTGGTCGTTCCACGCTTCTCAAAACATCCAATATGACGGTCAGCAGAATAGTTGTTTTACAATGATGTTCACTCTTTACCAGGTCTGAGAGCCAGTCCAGGTAACAGGTTACAGAATAAGAGGTACATATTATACAGATATGTGTGGAATATAACGGTTAACACGAGATAAAGGGCTTAACACTAAGAGACATATTTTATAGTGACGTGTGGAATATAACGGTTAACAATTGACTTGAACAGGTTAAGATTAGGGAAGTGATTTCTTGAGATACGGTTACACAAAGCAAACCTATATCTATCATTTTACCTAATGTAGACCGGCTTGTAAAAGACCCCAGAGCTACTTGAGGTAAAGGATTCGCAGCAAGAGACATATTTTGTGGGAATATGTGTGGAAGACAAAGGTTAACCCTATAGTTGAACAAGATATGAGTGTAGTGATCGGGAAAGCAACCTCTTAAGAGTTGGGTACACGAGGCAGTGGTTCGTGATGAAGAATCTACTCGAGTGGAACTTGCATCTCACGACTAGAATAGGAAAGGAATGAAGGTGGTTTGCTACAATGTGCATGGCATGGTGGGGATTAGTCACGATGGGTAGAATTTACTGAGTTCATTTTTATATCCGTCTGGTATGTCATCTCTGCAGTATTTTTAATAAAAAAATAGCCTCCTGGAAGAAATACTTAAATATTTGTTAGCAGTTTGGTTATGTGTTCATTCTCTTCAACAGACATATTTACAAAAAAGAAGCAAAGCAAAGCTGGCATTACGAAATTGAAAGACCCAAATTGCAATGGAATGGTCTTAGGTGATAGTAATGATATAAATCTGCCTTTAGCCAAAGGGTTATCAAGTACGACATATGTACGACATACATAGAAAAGTACCGGAGATTCAACAGAAGATTTTTTCAATGATGTTCACCCTGTACAAGGCCCAAGCGCTTCTCTAAGTAGAAGATTCAATGAGTTAAGTGGCATACGTAATACACGCTTTGGGAGATCATGTCTCGAAAGAGACATGACTGACTGGGCAGAAGATTATCCTGCAGGAGGTTGCCCTTTGAGCATCAGGAAGAGACAGCTAAAGTTCCTGTGACATGCAATGAGGAAGGAGGGTTTGGAGAACCTGATACTAACAGGTCAGATAGAGGGAAAAATAGGCAGAGGAAAGCAGCGAATAACATATTTAAAAGGCCTGAGCAGGTGGGTGACAGAACGGAGAGAAACGTTACAAGAGAAAGCGTGCTAAGAGCCACCAGGGATAGGGAGACGTGTAAGGCCACTATCGCCTACGTCCTGAAGGGACAAGGTGCATAGAAGAAGAAGAAGAAGAAGAAGAAGAAGAAGAAGAAGAAGAAGGTTGCCATTAATTTCTACGGTAGAATGGTTGCAAGCCAAGGCAGTAAAACACAATCTGTCCTATTATTTAACCCATGGCTGGAGAAAAGAAATGGATTAATACCTTTCCCAAGGGTATTTGTGCGTAAGTGAATGCAAGAAATTCAACCAGAGCTCTAACTCGGCTCCCCGATCTGTCGTTCCGAGTCGTTATTCAATGCACCACAACGCACATCAAGTAGAAGATTAAGAGGCACAAATTATGGTGTTATGTGGAGAAGATAACGGTTGACTCTAGATATGAAAAGCTTAAGATTGCGGTAATTGGGGTTGCATCCTCTTGGATGTCGGTTCCACAAAGCAGTGTTTTTTTGGGAATAATCTGCTCTAGTGGAACTTGCATCTCACCAAAGAAATACAAAAGGAATGAAGGTGGTTCGCTACAATGTGCACGGCATGGTAAGTCTAAGTCATGAAGTTTAGAACTGGTAGAACTAAGAAATGTATTGCGTCTGCGACAGAGCAGCTAAAGACTTGCAAATTTCCGTACATGGGGAGGTGCTGTAGATTAGAAAATACTTAATCTTTCACAACGACGCATTGATATTTTTGGACTCTATCGAGACTGGAATGTAAAAATTGTGTTTAAATGAACAAAAACCTCATAAGTTAGCGTCTAACGAAGTGCCCGTAATTACTGGACATGATTGGAATCCCATTATCGTGAGTTTAGTTATAATATTAAGGAATTTTATTTTTAAACTTGTGTGGATAAATCAAAGTTTCAAAGTTTTATTGGCATTTGAGAAAGAATAATTACAATCACACGCATGCAATGCTTCTTTCTCGACACAAACATTCTAATATGGGATACCTTATTTTCCCTTAAGAGTGAAAAGCCATCGTTTTCTCAAAGATTTCTTCTTTCTTTAATGAGTTTTCGTTCTTAGAATATTCAAAACCTGACAACAGGAAAATTGTTTCTCGTTAAAGATTCCCGTGTGGGTTGTGAAGCGATGGGATAAATAAACGCGACCATTTTTTTCTTTTCTTTTCTTTTCTTTTAAATAAATGTATCGAAGTCATCTTCTGATTTTGCCTGTTAAGAAATCAAGTCGGTCCAGTTCCCACCTTTCGCAGTTACTCAGAATTGAGTGCAATTCCCTGATTGTTTTAAGCATTTTCATGCAAAAACATCAATATACATTTTTTTGTTTTCTATTTAAAACGGGGAAATTGAGCACGGAAAATTGTGCGCGTTGAAATGAAGACATGTTTTTAATATTTTTGAAAATTTGAAATTAAAATTTATTCCTTCCTCAGCGGTTTTACCATATAATTAAACATTGAATTTACTGCTGGATAGGTTCAAGTCATCATTTAATTTATCTTTATTAAGCTTTGCTTTAGGCGTTTGAAACAAGTGTGGGTCATGGGGCAGTGGATATCGAGTCGAAACGACAAATCGGGGAGCCGAGTTCGAATTCCAGTTGAATTCGTTGCAAATTCGTTGCAAACTTACGCGCAAATACGCTTGGAAATCCGTCTCTTCCTTCCAATTATGGGTTAAATAACAGGACAGCTTGGGTTCTATAGCCTTGACTGGCAACCAGTCTACCACAAAATGGACTGGCAACCTACTACAGTAGACCCAGTCAGTCATGTCTCTTTCGGGACATGATCGCCTAAGCGTGTATCACGTATGGTATTTAAATGACTGACTGAATCTCATCAAAGATAGAGGAAAAGCTTGCAGGATCTGAAATGTGGTTCTACAGAAGGATACTGATGATATCATGGACCGATCATGTGAGGTTTTGGAAAGGATGGAAATAAAAAAGAAGTGTATACTGAACACCAGAAAAACAGCTGAAGTTCCTGGGAGATGTAATGAGGAAGGAGGGATTAGAGAATCTGATACTCACAGGTCAGATAGAGGAAACGAGAGGTAGCAGCGTGTAACATACTTGACTGGCCTGAACAAGTGAATGGCAGAGCTGGGTTTGGGCGAAGAATCCAAAACATATAATAATAATTATAATAATCAGAAGAAGACATTATCATATCCAGTTGTATTTAGGACACCGATTTTGATAGAAAATGATTCTGATAGCATTATTGATGGGATCACTTGTAGCCCATATCTTGAAATATTTTTCTCACAAGTACATTTCACATCTGACGAAGGACTTTATACATGTAAAATGTATTTGTTTGTTTGTATAAATGTAAGAGACAATGGGAAAACTGTATTTGTTGCCAACACGTTTCATCCAATGTGAACTTTTTCAAGGGAAAAAACGAAATGAATTTATTAAAAACTAAGTAACTAATAATAACAAAACTAAATGTCCTCAGCAACTGAAAGAATTTAATGAACGCTATTTTCATACTGTTAACTGAAAATTACGTCGAATACTGTCACGTATGGAGATATTGTTTTTATAGCTGTGTTGACAGATTCAACTATTTTTTGCCTTTAAAAAGTCTACATTGGATGGAACGCGTTGGCAACTAATACAGTTTTCCCATTGTCTCTTACATTTAAAAATATTGTATTTTCTACAGGTTAACTGTGAGAGATTTTTCAAATTTGTATGTTGATATTTTAAAAATAAGTTTTAACAAAATGATCAGTGGAAAATATCATGATGTCATTTTTAATCTTAGGTCTTTGGTTGGGAACCGGAAGAACGTGATTATTCAACATAAACCAAATAATAACAATCATAATAATAAACAATATTTTTAGTGTTGCTGTAATATTGGAATCTGCGTTTTGTGGCAATGGATATTGGCTTGGAATTAAACATTGGGGGGCCGAGTTCAAATTCCAGTTGAATTCGTTGCATTCACTTACATACAATACCCTTGGGAAAGGGTATTTACGCGTAAGTGAATGCAACGTCGCTTCTCCTTCTAGCTATTGATTAAATAGCAAGACAGATTGAATTCTGTTGTCTTGGTTGGCAACTATCTAGCGCAGAAAATGATGGCAACCTCCTGCGGAAAGATCTATCCAGTCATTCACGTCTCTTTCGAGACATGATCACCAAAGCGTATATCATGTATTTCACTGACTGACATAGCAGTAGAATTCAGAAATTGTTATTGTGGCTTCGTAGCTAGAATAAACCGTATCTGTTATGATATTTCAAGTAGTATCATTACATTTTTTGGAAGAACATCGTTTTGAGTATTTTTTCTAAATAAAGAATACAATGTTTTTCTCATATATGGAAACTTTTCACCAGCCCCTCATTTATCAGGTTTATGTCTCACTTACTTCCCTCTTCATTGCTATTACTTTAAGCCAAGCCCCGGCGACACTAGTTTATAATTCTCTTGTCTGTCGCCTTATAAAAGGTAACAGTGTCAACAAATTCCAAACCATTCTGTTACTATGAAAATTAAACGAGATAGACGACAAAACATACAAAAACTCTCATAGAAATGAAATGCAATGTGATGGTTAAAATTAATAAACCTGAAAAATAATGAAATATGCTAAGTGGCTATTTTATATTAGAATTATAACTTTTTATAACTATGTTCTTGTGTTATAAATCGATTAACTTTTGTTTAAATGTAATTAAATAGGAATTTTTTCAGGTATTGGAAAAAAAGCACCCCAAACTGAAAATTCGAGTTTACCGGAAGCGCAATTAAGATAAAAAAGCTACTCAGAATATTCCGTTGGCAGGTATGTTTTGATCAATTCGAAGTGGAATTCATAGAATTTTGCTATCGGCTTGTGACGCGGCGCGTTGTCTTGGTGAAAGATCACTTTTTCTTTTTAATTTGTGGTACTTTTTTGGCAATTTGTTCCTTCAAACGCACCAATAATGCTATATAATATTTCCTATTGATCGTTCTTCCTTGCTCAAAGTAATCGATGAAAAATATACCTTGCACATTCCAAAATACTTAGACCAAAACTTGCCTACTGTTTGCGTCGTTTTGGACGGCTTTCTTCTGATGCTGTCTACTCAAATGGCTGCCGATTTGATTCTGAAGTGAAGTGGTTGATCCATGTTTTATCCATTGTCACATATTTATGCAAAAATTTCAAGCGACGCTCTGAATCATTAACGCGTTGTTGTTTTTGATCGACTGTGAGAAAATGCGGTACCCACTTTAAACAGAGCTTTCTCATTGACAATTTTTTATGCAAAATGGGGAATACACTGCCTTCTGGCAAGTTAAACTCCTCTGCTCTCTCACGCAACTACAATTTACGATCGACCAAAACAAGGTTGTGAATTTTTGGGAGGTTTTCCGGGACAACTGCCGATTTTGGGGAACCTGAGCGTTCAGCATCATTTGTCGCATTTAAAGTCAGCATACCACCTCTCAACCATTGTTTCCGACAGAACAGAGTCTAAATAACACTTATCAAGCCCTTGCTTTGCTAATACAGTATTTTTCCCATCAGAAAGCAATGATTTATCAATACACGAAATTCAGATTTTTCCATTGTTTTGAAAATTTGCGATAATACCTTCACTTAAATAACTGTAATTTGTAAACTAATAGTGCAATTAGCCCCAAGTTTTGTCACGTGCTATTTAAAAGTTAACACTTCATAAAAAGTATATGGGCTTTTATTATTGGCGCCATCTATATGTCAGGCTCGTGTCTTATTGAGACATGTGTTATACCAGCATTAGAATTCAGTCGAATTCGTTTTATTCACTTATGTATTATACCCTCGGGAAACGTATTTATCCATCACTTTTCCCTTCAACTATCGGTTGAATAGCAGGAAAGATTGGGATCTATAACATTGGTCTTCAAACAGTTTACTGCAGAAAGTAATGGAAATCTAATGCAGGAAAATCTTCTGCCTAGTCAGTCATGTCTCGGAAGAGACATGGTCGCCTGAGCGTGTATCACGAATGGCAATTAACTGACTGGTACCATTATTACGTTTTGTTAAGACCAAATAAATATATGTTGAACCTTCTCCTTCATTCTTCTCAAAGGTACTTGATCGCCCGTTTGCTCATAGATTTGTTCTGGTTATTTCAAGTCACTATCTGTTATGGTACTCTATCTATAGGAATGGAATCTTCCTCCGTCAATAAATACTAAACTGCGTGAGTTCCGGGGATGCAGCTGTGAGGCAGTAAGTGAAAGTCAAGAGACAATCGAGACGCAGCGTAACTATACAGTTCGGACGTACACTTCTATCTGCTGACTACTAACATTCTTAGTTGTAAATATGTTTTGTTATTCTAATGCACTAGTATAACCTACCTTCTTGTTTCGTGTTTCTTTTCCTGGCCCAAACAGGCAACAACAACTTGGCGAGGAAGATTAGCCACAACACAAACACTATGATTTTAACGTCTTAAAGTCTAGGATTAAATCATTATCTTCTTTACAAACCACCATAAACTGTACTTCTAACTGTGTAAGCCACTATCGCGAGTGGCTCTTAGGCCTGGTATTTTATGAATATCGTTGTGATAAAAAATATAATATGTTTCCTGATAAAGACTTTCTACTTATTCCTTTTACAACCTTACAGACTCATTCAACAATCAACTACTTTGAGTGACTCTTGGGCCTAATATTTGGGGAATAATAATAAAAACACATTATGATATATACACAATGTTGTCGGCATTTCAAAGTACTGTAATCGTTACCAGAGTAGTCAGTTCGATCATCACTGGGCGCCCCATGTTTTTGGCCTTGTGCCACATGACAGCTACGCTTAGAAAACACGGCGTTTTTCCTCCATTCTCTCTGTATTCCAATGGTAAGAATGATATGTAACAATCTAATTTAAGAGGCTATATTAAAAATATATTTCACAATATAGCTCCTCTTGAAACGAAGCTGTTCAAGAGGGTTTAATTCGGACAGTTATTTTTCGAATATGGTTGATCGTCACTTACCCTCATAATATATTTTTTAAATTTCTATTGTTACTGTCAGCTTCAGCGTCTCTTGAACAATGCATTGAGTGAACATTAAAAAAAAAATCACAAAAAAGAATAATGACCTGCTCTTATTAATTGTTTTCCCGCATGATCCTCTTGTGACAACGCGGGGATATTTCTCGATGGGATAGAGGTATGCGTGATCTTTTTCATATAGCAAGTAAATAATTTACAAAGGTCAGAGTTGCGCAGTCATGTGCTGTAGACGACATACAGCATCACACTGCTTTCCTAATGAGGCATCGATCTGAGCGAATGTCAATGCTATGTGGCTGTTGCGAACTTCGTCTACGAATATAGTAATCCATTAACCCTAACCCTAAACCGCCGTCTTCTTATGTTTACGCCTTTTTTAACCATCATAGACAATCGCTCCTACCTCCCATTAGCATGGAACAGGCTTGCTTCCCAGAGAGTAAAACACTACGCCTCCTTGGCCTCACACTCTCAGCAGACCTCAAGTGGAATGACTATATTGAATCCGTTGCAAAATCCCCTCCTATGAAAGTCTGTTCTTGGTGCAGAGCCCGGAAGTTTTTCCCGTCTGAATCTATCCTGCATATATATAATTCTACCATCCGCCCGTGTATTAAATACTGCTGCCACATCTGGTTGAGTGCCTCTGCTATTCTCCTCCGGGTTCTTGACAAAATACAACGGAAAATCTGTAATGTGATCGATGCCGACTTGGCAGACCGGCTGCAGTCACTCTCTCACCGGCGTGACGTGGCTTCTCTGTGCCTATACTATAAATACTTTCACGGCTTCTGCTCCGATGAACTTAGATCACTGGTGCCACCTAGAGACGAATTTGCACGGGATACTAGATTAGCAACTAGGTCCCACTCTTTTACAGTGAAACAGATAAAATGTAACTGCAATTTCTACTCTAACAGCTTCTTTTCTCCCACTCCCCGCCTGTGGAATTCCTGTCCCCATACTTGCTTCAATCTCCAGGATTTTAAATGTAAGGTCAATAGACATCTCTTATTGCACTAACTCGCATCCATTCTCTCAAACACTCCCCCCATCTACCCAACTCTCATCCTCGGTATCCTTACTCGTCTATCACTTTCCTCCTGACATTTCCTATATCTAACCACTTTTTCTCATCACTTTCCCCTATGTAACCCCCTGCGCAATAGTGGCAGTAGAATGCCTTGCTCGGGGTGAAATGATTAAACCCCCCACCAAAAAAACCAAATCATCACGTTGAAGCACCGATTCTCATTCGACCATCGAAATTTAGCAACAAGATTGTCTGGTACCTAAATCGGCGATCGCTTGGAAATAGATGGTGCTCTAAGTTTCGATGTGCAAGTGCCGTAGTATCTAATGGATCGGACTTGTTAATCGAAGAATCGAATTTCAATTACCGTTGGATTCTTTAGAATCACCTACTCACAAATATCCTTTGAATAGTTTTCAATCTACCACATTTGTCCGGAGCTATGAGTTAATTAGTAAAACTTGTTTTATTAAACAATTATTATCTCTCCACTTCCAAATAGTAATCTTACAATCTAAAAAATATTTTTTGGAATTAATTTTCTTTTATATAGTCGTTTTAGCTAGGACCGCCACTGGTGTGCAGGGAGTTACAGTGAAAGAAATCGAAAAAAAGAAACAAGCTACATGGGATTTTGAAGAAAGAATGGGAGAATGATGAGAAACAAGAAGGTAGCAACTGACGTTGCATTTAAACTTTTAGAGACTGTAGCTAACAAGGAAGCAAGCATAAAGGAAACGCGGTAATAGAAACTGTTAAAGTAGAAGAGGAGGTTACATTTAATTATTTAGACAGTAAATAGGTGGGATCTTGATGCCAATCTAGTAGCACGCGTAAATGCACGTTGTCGAGGAATCAAGTAAAAAATTGAGAAAAGTATTAATCTGTCTCTTCTCCCTTCAGCTATGGGTTAAATAAGCTTTCTGGTGCTCCCTCTTCATGAATTTACTCGAGCTACTAGACTAGCAACTAGGTCCCACCCTTTTACCATGAAACTAATTAAATGTAACCGCAACTTCTACTCTGTCAGCTTTTTGCTCGCACTTACCGCCTGTGGAATTCCCTTCCGTATACTTGCAGATTGATTCCATAACCTTGGTTAGCAACCAGTTTAACGCAGAAAGTAATGGCGACCTACTGCGGGAAAATTTCTCTGCCAAGTCAGTCATGTCTCTTTCGTGATATGATCGCCCATGTATCACGTATGACACTTAAATGACTGACTTGGATAAAAGGATTCAGTAGCAGAAGAGATTGGGTTTTGTAGTCTTATATGGCAACCAGTCTAACGCAAAAAATAATGGTAACTAACTGCAGGAAAATATTCTGCCCAGTTAGTCTTCGGGACATAATGTCCCAAGCGTGAATCATGTATGACACTTAGCTGATTCATGGCCGTAAAACACACTCATTTTAATAGCTTACACATTTTTAAATTTTCTGTTTGTCCACGCATAGAGTATTGTTGTCTGCTGTAGGTTTTCTGCAATGTATTCAGAGATTCTTGATGAAATATAAGGATCTGCAATGTTATTGGTTCTAATCTGGCATCTCGGTTTCAGTCATTTTCCCACCACCATAACGAAGCTTGTTGTTTTCTATAAAGATTTTCACGTAATTATTTTTATGCACCTTCCTCTTTGCTATCTAGACTTTACGAAATGTAAGCGAAGAGCACTTACAGAAGGTAGCAGAAGAAAGTAACAAGAAATGATTAGAAATAAACTGCACGAAAACCGAATGCATGGTCATCAGTAAAAAGGGCAGCCCAAAATGCCAAATACAGGTCGGGGATACCAGGATCAAGCAGGTACAAAAATTTAAATACCTGGGAAACGTTATAACAGAAGACGGAAAGTGCGGCACAGAGATTCGAAGGCGAATTGGCATGGCGAAGGAAGCATTCCAGAAGTTGAGAAAAGTATTAAGAAACAGGACAATTTTGCTAGAAACTAGGAAGAGAGTACTGGATTGCTACGTGCTGTCCGTCCTTCAATATGGCAGTGAATGCTGGACAATACCATCAAAGATGAAGAAAAAACTTGAAGCAACTGAAATGTGGTTCTACAGATGGATGCTGCGAATATCATGGATCGAGCATGTGAGCAATGATGAGGTCTTGGAAATGATGGAAACAAAAAGGAAATTAATACTGAGCATCAGGAACAGACAGCTAAAGTTCCTGGGACACGCAATGAGGAAGAAGGGCCTGGAGAACCTGATACTAACAGGCCAGATAGAGGGAAAAAGAGACAGGGGAAAGCAACGGATAACATATTTGAAGGACCTAATCAGGTGGATGACAGAATGAGGATTGCACGGTGTAACAGGAGAAGGCGTGCTCAGAGCCACCAGGGATAGGGAAACGTGGAAAGCTATGATCGCCTACGTCCTGAAGAGACAGGGCACATAGAAGAAGAAGATGAAGAAGAAGAAGAAGAAGAAGAAGAAGAAGAAGAAGAAGAAGAAGAAGAAGAAAAGCGCTGTGCTAGATTGATGGCAAGATATAATCATTCTACCAAATGTAACCGTAAATTCTATGCTACCAGTTTCTTCTCTCGCACATTTCGCTTGTGTACCTTTCTTTCGGGTTCTACTTACCAGTCAAATTTGATTCAAAAATTAAATGTATTGTCAATCGTTATCTTAGAACAGATACCATGAAAATATAAATAGAACAGACAAAGGGAAGGTGAGAAAGGGACGAAGATCGAGTTGTCAGGTCAGAAGAGATAACATTACGAACCCTTCTTTGAATTTTGTCGAGAATCTCAAGATATATAGTAAGTGCAATAATGTCAAATGCACAAATGAATAGTAGTGGTCCTTAGCATAACGGTAAACTGCATCCGGCAGCAAGGCCTCTGATTTGGTTACATCTCGCTTCATCCAAAACAATGATATATTGAAACCAGTCTCCTAACCCGTTAAATATTTTGGGTTTAAAGCATCAAGGAGGAGGTTTCAAAAAAATAATCTGAAGCTGAAACACAGAGAATTTTTGTTGGGACATACGACAACCATGCCCGGTCGGAAACAATATGCATAGATTGGTTAAGACACTTCAAAAATAATGATTTTGATATTGAAAGTAAAGAACTCTCTTGTGCACTAAAAAGAGTTTGAAGATGGAGAATTGGAGGTATTACTCAATGAAGACTCATGTCAGGTGCAATTGGGACTTACAGAATCATTAGGAGTTGATCACACAAAATTTTCGAAAAGTTTGAAAGCATTAAGAATGATTCAAAAGCAAGTTAAAGCCGAGAGACATCGAACGGCGTCTTGCCACGTGTGAACAGCTGCTTCAACGGCAGAAAAGTTAAGGTTTTTGCATCGTAATGTGACCGGCTCGGGAAAGGGAATACACTATGATCATTGCAAACTTAAAAGATGGTGGGGTAAGCCCTATCGTGCATCAAAATTGATGGCAAATGTCCCAATAAAAGTGAATGTTATTTTAGGTGTAGCATTTCACACGCGAGATCAAAACTACAACAAAACAATATTATTTACGAAATCACATGTACCTTGAGGAACTGCGTTCTCTATCCTAATTTCGTAAATAATCATATCGACCATACAACTACGAACCTAAGAGGTATTTTTAGGTGGTATTTTTAGGTTCATACAACCGCTTATAAAAACGCCATAATTCCTTGCAATTTTAAAAGTTGCGCGTTGAAATATTCCCTGCCACGTGAGCGTTAAAAAAGCACCGTTACGTGGGCGTTCTTAAAAAAAAACGTTAAACGGTAAAATCAGTTATTGCAATACGCCTGAAAACACCACTCATGGTAGAAACCTAGGTTGCTTAATAACTCGTTTACAAATGGAAAATATTCCAAGGTTATACAATATAATTGCATTGAACACGTTTTAATAAATATGTGCACTGGACTAATCTAATTATGACCAGAAACTAAGTAATTATCCAATCGATATATATATATATATATATATATATATATATATATATATGTGTGTGTGTGTGTGTGTGTGTGTGTGTGTGTGTGTGTGTGTGTCAGATTACATAAATTGCAAACAATATATTTGCTTATTTTTAATGAAATCCGTTCATACTCTCGGATAATCTTTCGCGTATTACAATCAAAAGAGGTGAGAAATGAACTGTAACGTTGACAGATGTTATTTTTATTCATTTCTTAAGGTGCCCTAGTACTTTCTTTCTCTTTGCGAGGTCACCTTCAGAAGTGAGAGTTATGGTAACAAATTGCTAGCGTTCATCAGAACGTGAATATTATCCAAAATGGAATTCCTTAATATGTTGTAATGTCATGGCCATGCACGTGTTAAAGTATGAAAAGCTTTAACACTTGCATGACCATATATTTATATTTGAAGCAGGAAAAATCTTTTCATACAACAAAATGCTAATGCATACTTAGGAAGGAAGTACATAGTGAGAAATGACAAATTATAAAAACAAATAGTTTAATGATGTAGCTTAAAAACAGAAAATGGGTATTTAAATGAAGACCAAAAGATTCGCTTAAAAAAAAAGAAAAACCCGAAGCATGCCTTTCGTCCTATAAAACTAGCCATGGGTATATGTCGGAAGAAAATTTTAAATTGGTGACCACCGACCTACTTCACAGATGCCCGAATCTACCATTGGTGAACACTTGTTAACAATAAAGGATTGCGGTGACTCTTATTTTACAGATCGCTTTCTGTTTTGCACAGACGTCGCTCTCCATTCCACCTCATTGTTCTGTAGGTTTTGACAATATTGCCAAACCCCTCCTTCTTTGTGCAAACAAAGAGACCTCAAGCATCAATTGGATTTATTTAGGTCTTTTAATTAAGGTTTTTGTCGATGGGAATGTTTTTGTTCCTCGCTCTTTCTGAACATTACTTAATTTTCATCCATAATTTAAAATTTTCTTCTGACAAAAACACATAAGTTTTGTCGGACGAAAGGGTTTCCAAGGATTTTCCTTTTTTTTCAATCGTATTTTTTTATCTTTTTGAAATAGTATTTTTCTGTTATTAAGCTATTAAACTATTTGTTTTTATAGTTTGTCATTTTTCACCATCGTCCTCCATCTTACGTATACATATATATATATATATATATATATATATATATATATATATATATAAACCTGTTTTCAAAAATATATTTTATAATTAAAAACCACTGAAAAAAACCACAGCCTTGGCCCTAAAAATTATCCAAACTCAACACTATATATATATATATATATATATATATATTCAGGGAGAAAGAGAGACAGAAAGAAAGACAGTGTGTATACGTGTTGCATTGTAATAATGTGAAGTGTCAAGATTATTGCTTTTTTTAGTAGATTTTAGTAGTTTTTCTTATTTTAAAGTAGAGATAGAGCGTTGATATATTTAATGCAATTCTTTGAGCAGATTCATGTCAACTTCGAATTTTTGAGAGGACACTGTTCTGATCTCGTCAATCATAAAGACTGGGATTTTATTCTAAATGCTGTCATGTCCAAATCTTTAACATTTTTTATATGTAGCTTGTGTAATTTGATATTTCATGGGAGTTGTCTTATTTATGACTGCTTGGATTTTATTTTATTGTTCAGATGCTTGATTTCCTTTTCATTTAACGCTTTTCAATTGCTGTTTAGTGTACGCATGTGTGTTTGATTAATTGCTTTACATTGAATAGGTGTCCTCTGAATTACTTTTTGAGTTGGTTTGTTCTTGTCATTTAGGTTGATCTTTTTTTATTGTATTAACCTGTTTTTTGGTATGATCCTTTTCTTACTGGGTTGACATTTTTGACCGTTTAGGTGTTTCTTTTTTAGGCCACGGTTGAGTTTTTGTGTACTTGTGTGTATTTGTGTTAGTGGGCTTTATGCATATTTTTTGCTTGGTGGTTGTTATATCATTTCTGTTTCTGTTTTGTTGTCGTAATTGAGTGTTTGTTTATTTATATTTTGTGTTTGGTTTTTATTTGATTTTGTTGTTCTTTATTGTTATTTGTGTAGATATTTGTTCGCATGTCTATATTTACCCATTTCGTTTCTTTTGTTTAATGAAAAATGTAGACATGCAAACAAATATCTACTTTGCTATACATCTGGAAATTTTCTAGTTGCAGATGTGTCCTTAACATAATGTTGATGATGATCATCAATAACATGCTGTAGTCGAAAGACTTTGTTCAACCGGAAATTTGACAAGATACCTTCAGCAGTTGGTTTAAGATCTGGAGTGGTATTCACTCAGACGTCGGATATCTTGGGAAAGTTGATATGGCGGAAGCAGTTCCCTCTGTATCAAACCATATTCTATGTTCGAAGGTTAACCTTGGTCACGGACACGGGGCCATTGATTCTGACTGGCGAGGTAATCCTCAGTCCTGCGTGATAAATTCATTCTAGAAAGTCCTCTACCTAGCTATGTCGTGTTATCATTACATTAATCATATCTATGAAGCCCAGTCTACATCCTTGTGCTAGATGGATGTTGACGCTACAAGAAGTTTCATGCGCCCTTTAACAGGCTTTGTTCTTATATTGATTTTCATAATTTCATAGAAATAAAACTTCAGTAGAATGCTGAAATAGAGTTGATTTGTACTCAGAAAATTCCAATACATGTTAATAAAGCAAAACAGTTCTTGTTCGAGACACTAGACCCGGTTATCAAAATGTGTTAAAAAGTTTTTTCGGATTTATTCGCCTAATGTTAGGATTGATATTAGCAATTCTGAGTGAAAAAGTTTGGTGGTTTTACTGGTTATCGCACGAAATCAATACAGCTGATCTGAGTTGTTTGATAAGCTTAAAACTGTATGGACGTGACAGATATATTTGTTGGACAAATTAACCAACATGCAATCATTACACTACGATAGCCTCTGTCAAATCGATAATCTCTGCCTTCAGAATCAAACTTCTAGTATGGAAGCTGATGCTAAATTATTCGAAATCCACGATGAACAATGAAAACTCATTCTAAATTTGAACACTGGAAACTGTCATATATATGAGTTGTACAGTATACATTTAAAGAAAGATAAGGCACAAAATGATTTATTCTCTCTCTCTCTCTCTCTCTCTCTCTATATATATATATATATATATATATATATATATCCAAATGAATAAAAAAGGAAGAAAATAATTGCAACGTTAAAAACATTAATTTAAAACATTGCTCAATATAAAATTAGAACAATTAATATTTATTATTAATTATTACTTTTGAGCATGTGAAAACTACAAACTGCTACAGAATTGTACATTTTATTTCAACATTGAAAGAACAATGTCTCATCGGGTAGTTAATCTTGATAGTGATAAACGTTTACTTTTTAAAAAAATTAAAAAACATCACTTCCTTTTATTTTGGGATTTTTTGTTTGTGTACGAGGTAAAAAGATATTAGAAAAAAGGGAAAAGAAAGAGGGAAGAAAAGATCAGGAAAATAAGATGAGAAATCATAAAGAGGAAAAGAAAGACAAAAGGGAAAGATACGGAAGAAGTAGAAAGTGAAGAGGAAAATAAGTGAGAAAATATAGAGAGGAAAGAGCTAATAGAAATGATTAAGAGAGAGAAAGTTATAATTTTTGCCGGAAGTGAATTGCAGACAGATATTGACATCAGCTACACAGTGTCTAGGCTAAAATCTTTTAGCGTTAAAAAAAAAAGAATTGTATTTCTATAAATAAAACGTAAAGAAAGAAGAAAATAAAGAGGAAAAAGTGTGAGAAAATATAGAGAAGGAAGAAAGAAGAGAGACAATGGAAATTGCCAAGAGAAAAACATGTTAAGTTTTGGCCGGAAGTGAATTACAAACAGATATAAACACCGGTTAAATTGCTTCAAGTTAAAAATTTTAGCATTTTTAAAAGAAATGATGAAATCACATACACAAACAGAAAAATTATTCATAAAAGGTAAAATAAAGGATATTTACAAAAACAACACGAAAATATAAACTCATTAGATCTAATAAAATAAATCAGAAAACTAATAAAATAAATTAAAATTTAAAATTAAAATAAAATTAAAATTAATTAAATTAAAATTCCTATTAAAATTACATTGAAATAAAGTAAAATAATATAAATAAAATAAAATAAAATAATTGAAAAATAAATTATAAAATATTAAAATTTCTCTTTCTTAGCCGTTTCCATTAGCTCTTTCCTATATATTTTCTCACTTATTTTCCTCTTTACTTTTGAGGGCTTGGTTATCTTTGACGATGAGGCTAGCAGTTTTAAATCTTGTATAATAGATTATTAATTCAATTATTTTGTTTAAGTCTACGAGATTTAAGAATTCATCCTGTTTATAACTGCTATATGACCTCCTAAAAAGGTAGATGAAGAAAGTCAAAAGAATGAATTACAAATAAACCACAAGAAAACCGAATCAGCAAACTGAGGAGCCCAAAATGCCAATTATAGGTTGGGGATACTAAAATCAAGCAAGTACAAAAATTTAAGTACTTGGGAAGTGTTCTAACCGAAAACGGAATGTGCGACACTGAGATCCGGAGGTGAATTAGAATAGCAAATGACGCATTCCAGAAGCTGAGCAGAGTATTAAAAGACAGGAAAGAAAAAAACAAAATATTTATATTACATACGCTCTATTCCATGAAGAAGAACAATTTTTAGATCAGCCTCTAATTTAACCTCATGGAACTTCTGGAATCTCGTTTTAACTGACTATGATCCAATTCATGCATAATTTGTAATCACCACCAAGAAAATTTTCAGAATTACGACGAAGCTATTTCATTCGAATAAAAGAATACTTTATAAATTTATTTTTCACTGATGACCATGCATTCAGTTTTCTTTTAGTTCATGTTTAGTCCTTAATTTTAGATTTCTTTATCTACTTTCTGTAGGAGGCCTTGTAAGTTCATTTCCGTGTCTACTATCAGCACTGTATTATTTTCATATCTTACATTGTTCTGATTGTGGTCACCAATGAGGAATCCTGGCACGACTTGTATTTATCTAAGAACTGCCTCGCAGTATAGGTTGAAAAGATGTGGTGAGCAATATTTTGCATCCAGCCAAAACAATTAAATATTACTAAATTTTCTTTTGAGAATCGGTGCTTAATATTGATTAATTATTGTTTGGTATAACATTTTTACTTTATTAAATAAAGGCATGTGTGAAGAATAAAAATCTACAGAAATTTGTAAAGAATTTTATTTTTCCCTTCAGTAAATGTTAGGTTAATTTTGGTATAGATGTACAACAAGGACACACTTCTGGAATCTGGAATCACTTCTCGTTTTAACTGACTATGATCCAATTCATGCATAATTTGTAATCACCACCAAGAAAATTTTCAGAATTACGACGAAGCTATTTCATTCGAATAAAAGAATACTTTATAAATTTATTTTTCTAATATTTATTCTTAGAATATTTTATTTATATTCGCATTATTCTAACAAAAATTTAAATTTACATTATATTTTTGTCTTGTTAGCGTTCTAAATCCTTCAAATTTCTTTATTAAACTAAGTAAAAAAAAACGTATCGATTAAAACATATGTTCTTAAGCTACTGTTTAAGAAAATCATTTTTAATCATAAGTAACACATTTTCGATTATTGCATTGCTGGTCTTTCTTATTTCTTTGGGTTTTATCTTTCTTTTCTGTATGCTTTTTCAGATATTTTGTCCTTTGATATTAAAGCTTTAAGGAAATGGTTAAATTTTGGTAATTCGGCCTTATGTAAAATATAACGGAACTCCCTACAACTTAGGATTATTCGCTATCATCAGAAGGTTGAAGGTTAATGGATTTGTGGAAGAATAAAAGTATACTTTTTGCATGTTAATCTTGTGGAGAAGTTACCCACTTAATAATGGACTCTTCTTTGCTTATATTAACCGAGAGTTAATTACTCTCGAGAACATGTGCAGGAGTGAGAGAGACTCTTGTGTGGAGTGAGCAAGGGCGACAGAGACTCTGGTTCCCAGTACGACTTCAGTTTAGCGCAAGCTATTATTACTTTACTCTTTATCTCTCTTTGTAACTCTTTGTATTTGTTTGTACTTCTTCTTGACGTAATATATTTTCTTGAACCTACCACCTTGTTGACCTATTACTTTATGGTCCCATACCGGGTCCATATCAGTTAAATAGAAATTTATTGATAGATAAAGAATAATATGAATTGGTAGAAGTTAATGATCATTGAGAAACAATATTAAGACGTTAAGTGTATCAAGAGTTCGTAGTAGTCCTTGCAAAAGTGAATTTATGTCTACGTAGGCAGGAATGTATGTATGTATGTATGTATGTATGAGCGTTGTCGTTGGATAGGAGTGTCTTTGAAGTCATTGCCCAGGGTGAATGGTGAAAAAGAAGGAGGTGAGAGATGAGAGAGAAAAATAGAGACAGTTATAATACGATAGCTTGACGTCTGTCGAGGGACGTGTTAATTACGCTCGTCTCATTTTTATCTGGCTCTGGTCGAGCTTGCTCCGTCTTTTATTTTGATTGGGAATTCACTCCCGGACGTGATTCTGGCCTTTCCATTAGACGACAAACATTTCACATCGAAGTGTGAAATTTCACTAGTTTTGTGTGGTAAGTAAAGTTTGTAATTCGAGTATATTTGTTTATTTCTAACAAACTCAATTAGTCAATGCTTAGCATTTGAATTTTTAAATCTAGAACTTGCTTTGTTCACTGCTGCATAACAAGCTACCGTGTGATAATACTTATTTAAAGTATAAGATAAGCATTATTTTAAGAAAATCTAATTAATTAGCTTTTAATTTTACTAATTTACTACGATATATACCTATAGGACAAATATTAAAGTTTAAAAAGGATTCTAAGTTTGTTGTTTATATTATTCGTATACAATAGTGGGATGTGCGTTGTGGTCCAGTGGATATCGGCTCGGAACGAGAAGCCGTGAAGCCGTGAAGCCGGGGAGCCGAGTTCGAATTCCAGCTGAATCCATTGTATTCACTTACGCGCAAATACCCTTGGGAAAGGTATTAATCCGTCTGCTTCCTTCCAGTTATGGGTTAAATAGAAGGACAGATTGGGTTCTATAGTCTTGGTCGGCAACCACTCTACCGCAGAAAGCAATAGCAACCTACTGCGGGATAATCTTCTGCCCAGTCAGTCATCGAGACATGATCGCCCAAGCGTGTATCGCGTATGGCACTTAACTGACTGATACAATAGTGGTTCGGAAAAAATTAAAATCTCAATTCCCTTTTTGGCTGACAGACATCGAGATATTCTACAGTAGACGGAAACATGGTTGATAATACACAAATTGGCAATCTTTTTACATTTTTATTCAATCCCGGCAGTTTTTTCTTCTCCTATTTCATTTATTTATTGTTTCTTCATTATTATCGATAGTGGTTAGCGATTATCTAATTGTGAACTAAAAATATTATTTTCTACAAATGATAGCCGATTTTTTCCAATAAGCAGCCATTTGACAAAGGCATTAGACTAGCATAATGTTGCTTTTATATTCAATAGCATTTTTTTTATTTCTGCCGAGGGAGAATTCTTTAGAAAACAACTTGAACTATCCAGACCCCGTCATCATCTATTTGAACGTTTATAGGCGACGTCGCTTCTCCGATGCCATCAATGTACATTACATAAATGTTTTAACGTTTGCTCGATTCTTAAACCTTGGTTTCATTTCTCTCGTTGTCATTATTCGGATGAAGAGAGAAACGAATTGACAAAAGACAAAGTCGACGTAAGCAGAAAATTATACAAACCTATATGAATAGCGTTTTTATTATTACAATTCGATTAGTGGATACGTTGGATGATTAAAATGGTGGTCACTGATGAAACATCGACTAAAGAATTAAGCGATGGGCCCCAAAAATACGACAGTTGATTGACTAGATTTAAAAGCGTGGCGTCACTACCAGCTAAACCAGAATTCTCTTTCATTCGGGAACGCAATGTTTGATTCATGTGGGATGTATGTTGACTCGACTGTTTATGCATTCTGTTTAAGGGGAATTATGGGTAGCATATTTCAGGTTTATAGTATTATTAAAACGGCAAAACGCAAGGTGGTAAGTAGTATATTTCAATTTATTCTAAATACGATTGTTTAGAAAAAATGATGAATGCGAATGCGGTTATTCGTAGCCATTGTGTAGTGTTGTTTGTTAAATTTTAATTATTTATTTAATTATTAATTGTGAATTTGTACTTATCTTTTATTAATATATTAATTCATTCATTCATTCTTCTTCTTCTTCTTCTTCTTCTTCTTCTTCTTCTTATTTTATTATTTTCATTACTACTATATTTACTTGTGTCTGTGATTTGTGGCTTACGGCCTATCACGTTGAATACACCGGTTCTCGCTCGATCACCGAAGTTAAGGAACGTTGAGCCTGGTCAGTACTTAGATGGGAATACCAGGTGCTGTAAGCGTATAGTGACGGGTGTGCGTTGTTGTGCAGTGGATATCGGCTCGGAAAGAGAAATCGGTGAGCCGAGTTCGGATTCCAGTTAAATACCTTGCATTCACTTAAGCACTGGTACCCTTGGGAAAGGTATTAATCCGTCCCTTCCCTCCAGTTATGGGCTAAATAACAAGTGTATGACTTGGGACCCTGCGCTTAAAAACAAATCCCAATGAATCTTGATACTCGAAAAAAAAAAAAAATAACCTTACCCAAAAATCATTGGTTATGACCATAAATGATGCCATAAGTATTGATAGGTCGTTAAACCTCGAAACAAACAAACAAACTGTGATTCGTAGTCTGCTAATTTCGTCATTATTTCTTTATTTGTAATTTATTTATTTTAACTTTTGTTCATTTTACATATTTTTTTTATTTTGTGGTCGTATCGATCGTCTATATAAACTGGCCCAGTGGATATAGACGTTAGTTCCTGTGACTTGACCCAAAGAGTTGTGAGTTTAATATCAGGTTACAACAGTAAACAATTAACTTAAAGGGTCAGAGGGAGATAACTCATGACTACCAATAGAGGTTCTACGCAAGGAATGAGAATGATATACCCCAGTGATCAAAATAAAGGGTTCGGTTCGAAATTCTTAGCACCTGAAGAAGGCCGGAGCGTACAACGGCCGAAACGTTGTATAAATGCCAACGAAGATATGGACAACAGTTCGAATAATGTAAATAGTGTAAATACTACCTCATCTCAGAAGTATAGACAAATACTTTTTACATTGTTTTACTAAACATTTTTTTCGTTTTATATACACCACCGGCAATAATTAATAGGCCACCCCAGTTTTTAAATAAAAATTATGTATTTCAGACTATTTTTAGTATTTATTACCGAGTGGATAATTCTAAATGAAAATAGATTGGTTCTTTTTTATTATTATTAATTTGCAAAATTTTACAAGGCAGTCGCTAATTCTTATCGGCTGGTCAAATTTGCTTTGGCCAGCTGATAAGAAGTAGCGACTAGCCTGGGAAAGAGAGCACAAAAGCTGGATACCAGAACAGTTCATTTAATGCACATATTATTGTGCAGTATTAACCAAAGAATTATTTTGTTTTCATTTAGAATTATCCACTTGGCGATAAATACTAAAAACAGTATGAAATACATAATTTCTTATAAGAAAATGGGGTGACCTAATAATTATGGCCGGTAGTGTGCATGTGTAGAGTTACCAGTGTAAGGTTACCTGTGTAGGGTTATGTCTTAGTCCCTTTGGTGAAGTAAGTATATCTTATTCCTATTCCCACGTGGGTTAGTAAATAAATAATATTAAGACGGGTCACCATGCAACGATAAGGCGGAACGGAGAAATGAAATTAATGGATGAATGTTCTCAAAAAGAATTTATAACACACACAAATAATACATATATACATAAACAGGTGTCCACACGTGGAGAATTACATATCAATTATGTCCAACGCAAAGCAAAGGATCAGAAGGTACAAGAAGGAAGACTCTTACACTTAAATACTTCAGTTCGGTTATTGTCATGACACCATATTTGGAGGGGCCGAATTCATCTATGTCACAAAAGGATATGGCAGGCTTCAGCAGAAGTTTTATATTCAAGCGTAACATGGCGGTAAGCAGATTCTGCCTGAGCCCAAAAGCCCAGACAGAAGAGAAACAACCTTCTTCCTCGTTAGCTGAAAAGAATGGGACTAGCGCTTGACTCACTATCAGAAGTGACGTCACGAGCGATTGTCATGTGACCACATGACTTTATCTCGACCAAAGCGAGATTAGCACCTTTTGTACCCCTACACATGTATCCCGATTAAAATGGTTTTTAATTAATGCGCTAAAATTTGTATATACCAAAATTCGATCAGGGCATACCTAATACTCGATCAGTGCAGTAACATATTATTAAGTTAAATCTTTGTAATTAAAAATTATATTTTCATAGTTACCGATATACATATTAACCAAATTAATCGGGGAATTCCGACATTTGTTTTACTTTTGATTTATTTTTCCCAATTATCTATTGCGCAAAATTATTTTAAAAACAATTTAAACCCCATTCAAAGTAAGGATGTGCGTTGTGCTGCATTGGATATCCGCTTAGAACGAGAAATCAGAGAACCGAGTTCAAATTCCAGTTGAATTGCTTTACGTACAAATACCCTTGAGGAAGGTATTAATCCGTCTCTTCCCTCCATCTGTTGATTAAATAACAAGAGAAATTGGGTTCTATAGCCTTGGTTGGCAACCGGTCTACTGCAGAAACTGATGGCAACCTACTGCGAGAAAATCTTCTGCCCAGTCAGTTATGTATCTTTAGAGATAGTTTAATATGTGTATCACGTACGGCACTTAACTGACTGACTGACAAGGCAGTAACACAAGTAAGACTCAAGGGATGTGATAAACTCAAATAAACCTTTCCAATACTTATTCACAGGTTCAAGTATGACCGAATCGAATAAACACATGTATAAACCCCATCAAATATTTACTAAGCGATAAACCATATAAATCTTTACATATAAAACCGGAAACATTTACCTATATATTTAAGAATAAATTCGACTAATGTTTACATATATTCAGTTTTAAAATTTGACCAAATTTTATTTAGTAGCATTATAAAGGAAAACCCGACATTAAAGAATTGGAGAAATCATTTGTCATTACATACAAAAATCTAACCTCACGCAATAGTAAAACCTTGTGTTTTATCCAAATGTATATGTCTTAGATAGTAGAAAACCACCCGTATTCTTTCCGTATTCTGTGGGTCAAAAAAATGTTTCACTCGAACAGGTTCTTTGCGCGATTCATTACTTTGTGGAACCGACTACCAAGATTTCTCCCGGTCGCTACATTAACCTAAGCCTAAAAGTTACCTTTTCCTCCTATCCGCACAAATTACCTCTCAACCTAACCCTATATCTAGAGTGACCTACAGGCCTTGGACACCGTGAACCTTACTGTAAAAATTAAAACGCGCGCGCGCGCACACACACACACACACACACACACACACTCTCTCTCTCTCTCTCTCTCACACACACACACACACATATATATATGTATATATATTATAAACATTTTGTTAAATATAACAGACGATGAATGTCTATTATATATATGTCATCTACATATATATATATATATATATATAACAAAGTTATAACTATACTCGTTTTGAAAAAACCTCCATGTATCTACGTGGAATAAAACAATGGTTGTAAAAAATAAAAAGAGCTAAGCACATGAACATCAGCCAAAGAGATTCGGACCGAGCCAGCACGTAGCACAAAGAAAAAACCCGAGACGAGTAATCAATTAACAAAAATGCGCTCAATACTTAAGTAGAGCAGATGAGTAAATTAAACCTAGTGAGCCAATGAACCTTCCAAGATTTCACGGATTTAAACGGATTTTCAGGGAAGCCAGCGTTCCCTGAAGATCTGTTTAGGTGAAACCTTAGTAGGTTTGTTGGCTCGCTAGGTTCAATTTACTTATATATATATATATATATATATATATATATATATATATATATATATGCGTACGTATGTATGTATTTACGAATTTTTTTACGAAATCCTTTACGAAATGGATTAAATCCGACATATTTTTAATTTATTTGCTTAAACATTATGTTAAATCGATACTCGTATTTTAGTAGATGTTCGTTTTTTTCTGAATTAAACAGTTAATTTATTTACATCTAATGGCCTGAATAATCTAGAAATCTTCATGCCGCGTATTTTCCTAACAAGAATTCTTGATTATTCAGGCCAGCAAGTAGAAATTAGATACCTCCAGTCATTTTTCGATATCTACCTTTTAAACTGATTTTTAAAAAATGTAAAAGTTTTCTTGAAAAATATATTTTAGTTTTAATTGAAAGCTAAATGATTAAATTTACTATTTTCAGTAAGTAAAATAGTCTCATTTATTTCAAACAAAAATTATATTGATCGAATATAAAAATTTGAGAGATTTTTCAATTTTTGAATTTTGCTGCCATTTTTGAGCGATCGAAACATTTGTAAACAAAAGTTAATTCTTGGTTTTGAAAATCTTGTAAAAATGAAATATCCATCTGTTGCACATTATTTTTGGAAAATTTGCAAATTTTATGTTAAATTAATCTGATTTACACAGCTATTATTGTATTATTAAAAATTAAAACGCACACACACACACACACACACACACACACACACATATATATATATATATATATATATATATATATATATATTCTAAACATATTGTTAAATAGAACAGACAATGAATGTTTATGAATGTTTATTCATGAGCCGTTCTAAACATCGTATTTGGGCTTTAATTTCAGGTGAAAATAGCGACAAAAATTGTCCAACATTTGGATATTTTTTATTATGCTGGTTCTAAACTTTCGGCTCACATGAGCCATCTTCAGAGAGCTTACAGAGAAATTAAAGTTAATACTTGGTTTTAAAAATCTTTCAAAAATGAAATATACATCTGTGACATTATTTTTGGAAAATTTGCAAATTTCATGCAATTAATCTGATTTACACAATTATTACTCATTTATAGCGTGAAATTTAGAATAAAATTATTTCTTAATCACAGATTTTAACTTTTTGACCGGTCCGCAGTATATCAAACGTGTTGACAGGTTCGTGATTAGAGATAAGATAAAAGTGTATGGCGTTATAAGTGACAAAATTGTAGAAATTTTTTTTCGGGTGAGGGAGGACACTTTGTCCTTTTAATTTGCACATAGAAATTATCATACAAAAAAAAAAATTCAAATACACAAAAATATTAAATTATTTAAAAAATATGAAAGCCAAACTTATACTTTTCAATTTTTGATAGGCAATACAATCTTCAATTATTAACTTAAAAATCTAACCACAACAAATCTTTGAAGTATTTTAAAATAATTTTTAAAATTTATAAATTATTATAATAAAAAAATTAAATCAATTCTATTAAAATTTCAGTAGTAATCGAATTTTTTTTCTTCAGATTATAATGTGCTTGATTTTTATTATTTATTCAAGCAATTAAAAGCTTATCAAATTAAATAATATCAGAGTTTTATTGAATTTTTTATTTTAGTTTTCGGGGCATATTTTCGGATACAGAGGTCAAATTAAAAGAAATATATGATTTAAAATCTCCAATGTGTCATGTGTTAAACTAATAGAACAAAGTAAAATTTATTGAAATGTCATGGATTTACGTGGCGGGCTGATGTAAAAAATGTTTTTACCACGATATTTAAAAAATAATAATTTCAAAATAATTTCATTCATTTGTGAGTGAGAACTGAAAGTTTCATTAAAATCCGACAATTATTTGATTTATGAGAGAATTTCCTAATTAATGTGTTTGTCACCGGAAAAAAGGTGAGTGATGTAATATTACGTTTTCCATTGTAAACAGTCGTAATGTTTTGGTTACCCGCTCACTCAAATCAAAACAAGATATTCTACCCAAATTTCGAACATGTTAGAAAGGATAAAAAAATTTTGAAAAATAATTAATAATTACTTTGATCTTTTCCTATAATAACAATATAAACATTTTGATGGAAAAGTTCGTGTTTTTATTAAGTTTGTGGCCTTTTTATTCATACTATGTTGTTTTTTTTTAGCGATTTAGTGAAGTTACCTAATATCAATAAATCTACTGTTTAATAATTTACAAAAAACACACCATGTATATATATATATATATATATATATATATCAGTAATATATATTATATATAATATATATATATATATATCAGTAATATATATATATATATATATCAGTAATGAATTAGAGCACTCTGGCTATTGGGCGTGTATGACGAAAATATACACGCTAAAAATCTGCCTTCTTCGACCGAGCGCCCATAGCCAAGAGGCAGAATCGCCGACTGACGCCAATTCGGCCGGGTTTCAATTCTTGGTTAAAAATCAATCGGAGTCTAACCTTACTGATGAGCTGTGATACAGATCTGTCTGCGGATGACTATATATATGAGTGTTTTTTTTCTTAATATTCATTGCAAATCAGCTTTTAATCACAAATCAATCAATTGATCTTCCGATCTTTTATGCAAGTGAATGGAGATAAGGCATTCTTTATTTAATAAAAATCCTATCAGATTGAGAATTGACAACGTTACCAAAAATTTCGACCCGCAGAAACTGGAATTCTCGAATCGAATTAGATGTACTTAAAGTAAAGAAATATTGATTTATTTTACTAATAGCCGATCTTGTCAAAGGGATATGACCAAAAACATCATTATCAAAAGATCGATAATGTCAACTGAGTTCATCTCGAGCAAATAAACACAGTAATAGAATTTTAATAAAAATAAATAGCTGATCATTCTGGAGTAGAAATCGATGATTGTTCTGCCTCAGTTATTCATATTCAAATCCATCTGCAAGCTAGGGTCTGAATCCATTGTAACTTCTCACTTCAAAGATTAATAACAGGTCATAGAATTCTTTTTATGACATTAAATAATGTTAATAAAGCAGTAAAACTGAGTATATAATCCATTCAGTTAAGTGCCATACGTGATACACGCTTGGACTAACCTGTCTTGAAAGAGACATGACTTAATGGGCATAAGATTTTCCCGCAGTAGGTTGCGTTTATTTTCTGCAATAGACTGTTTGCCAACCAAGGCTACAGAACCCCATTTTTCTTGTTATTTAACTTGTAGCTAGAGGAAGAAGCGATAGATTAGTTAATACTTTCCTAATGCCATTTACGCGTAAGTGAATGCAACGAATTCGATTGAAATTCGAACTCGGCTCTCCCATTTGTTGATATCGACTGCACCAGAACGCACATCGATGCTAAAATTGCCGTTGAGCGGTTTTTCTGAAAAAAACAAACAAACTAAAAAACAAAAACAAAACAAACAGAACCAAATATCCAAAGAGCTCAATTAGTTTCACGAACAGTTAAATAAATTTCTTCAAATTTTTCAAAAAATCAACTTATTTTGCAGCTAAACCGCAACCAATAGACCTTTACGACAATACGAAATTTAACATAAAAAACAAAAGTTATGACACGAAACATTCTTCAGAAAAATTTGAAAATATGTCCTTGTCCAAATAAAAACGTTATTTGCAGACAACAACTAAGAAAAGGATAAAAGAATATAATTATAGGCTAATAATGTTAAAAAATATCTTTGATTAAAAAATGATAGAGAAGGAAATCAACGATACTGTAGTCAGAGACAAACAATACAAACATTAAGACTCGTAAATGCTTTTCCTACAATTTTGAAATCTACGTCCTCGTTGATAAAAAAACGAAAAATTTACGTTTAAATATAAATTAGATTAGAATAGTTCATGCAAATATCTAAGTAATTTAACAAATACAGGTAATTGAATGTTTTTAGTAATTTTTAGTGAGACACATTTAATAATCACATTTGCTACATCGCACTTATTTTCAAAATTAAAAGTAAAACAATCACTGGATATCACGACTAATCTAAAAAATAAACAAATATGTATTTTAAATTAAAGGTTATAAATGGAGGACAAATTTTATATTATAATAAACAACGAAAAACATAATAATGAATTGGTAATTAAAAAAATAAAACCTCCATTTAAAAATACGACCTCGCTTTCTTTGAACAATGAAAAAACACGACTGTTCACAACGACATTAGCGTTCTCATCTGTGATATTCCCTTCCGTTTACTTGCTACCCTGATAGCTATAATCTTCAAAGCTTTAAATGTAACGTCAATTGCTATCTTCAGTCTTCTTTAATCCTATCATCATTTATCCTTACTTCAATACCCTCTGCGTCCATTTTTTAAAAATCTCACTGTACCCACTTGAGCACTAGTAGCAGTCTCCCCTTGCTTGGGGTGAAATGATTAAGAAAATAAATTAATAATTTATATATTTAATTTTTCTTCTCTTGTCGTTTCTTCAGAATGTGGCTCTCCACAATGTCCTGTTTTTTTAGCTCTTAATAAGCTTTAACATTTTGCTATCCCTCTGTATATCTGGTCAGGCAAACAATGAAAAATGCTTCTTAGGTAATTCGTTGCTTTCCCCTTTCATATGTCCTGCGTGTGTCAAATTTTTAAAGCTTTCTTTCCCCATTTCAACAATTTCTTTTTATGACAATGCAAGATTTAACATTCTAAAAAACAAAAGTTATGACACCATCCATTCTTCAGACAAAATTTGAAAATATGTCTTTGTTCAAATAAAAAAAACGTTACTTGCACTACTTCTGTAGATTCATATTCGTCTGGAAAGACCAATATTCAATATTCACTGCCAAATACGCGGATGCATGCTATGTGATAATTCAAAACACTTTTCTTTAGTTCTAACAGTATTTATCTACTTGTTATTACTTTACTTAAATTTTGGAATGCGTCTTTCGTTAGATCACTTGTTAGTAGTTTGCTGTCATATCTTCCTATGCTTCACCATTATCAATAGTTACACCATCAGAAAGGGTGATACAGACACTAGACATTTAAACCCCTAACCAGCTTTCTCCATTTGTATTGGTTGTATGCTAATGCCAAATCTCTCTGAATGATGTTCCAATCCAGTTTGACATTGACAACCAATTTTACCACTTAATAATTTTTCTTTTGCTTAATTAATCGTTTCCTTATAAAGAAACATTAAAAATCCATTGAAACAACACTTAAACTTCCTGTCAATTTTAATTTATGAAATATTTTCTTTTAAAATAATTGAAAAATCTTTCTTTTGAAGCACGTTTTCCGGAAAATATGTTTCTTAAATACATTTGCAATTACTGTTCTTCCCAGGATTGCTAGAAGCTTTCTTCCTTGGTTTTTATTTGTGTTAGTAAGGGTAAATGTTGCCTTTTTGTGCCTTTTTACTTCTGCCTTAAGTATTTTTCTTTCGCGTTTGTCTGTCCGTAGCCAAAAATCTCAAGACTTACTGGTTGTATTCGGATGAAACTTTCAAGAACAATTGACCTCATGACTGGCACAAACTGATTTTACGTTCGAACCGGTACGAGGTAAAGTAACTGGGTTATTTTTCCAGTTTTTAGTAATATTTTCTCGCCCGTTTCATATGGCAAATACTGAATTACCTCCCCTAGATTGCTTTACGTCATAATGTTTTCTAAACCCACTATTTTTCCATGAAAATACTATTTATAAAATAAATTTAATATTCATAATCTAAAATCAATGAAGAAAAAAAAGCACGAAACTATGCAAAAATGAGTCAAAATACATCTTTAAGTTATTAAAAACTAAAAACAAACTCTACATAATTTTTGCAGCTTAATTTTTTATTTATCATATAAATTTCATATTTGCTATCCAAAAGCAAAAAAAAAAATACCAATCAAAATTACAATTTTGGAATATTAAAAGTAAAAAAAAAAGAAGTCTTCCAGAATTTTTGCAGCTTAATTTTTTATTTCGCTTTACATTTTTCTTATTCTTTTGTGTATTTTCGCACTTGTGAGTGATCAATTTCATTGCAGTTATTCTTATTTTAATAATCATCTATTGTTAATCACTGAGATGATGTTGCTATTGCCTCGGCAAACGTTTGCGATCCTTGCTTTTTCTTGTTTATAAATACTTTCATGGTAAGTTTTCGGTTGTGCTCTTTGCTATGATACCTAAATTTAATTAAAGCTCAGTACTAGGTTGCCATAGAATTTTCATTCTATTACAGTTGAGCTGGCAAGATCTAGCCGTAAGTTCTATAATAACAGTTTTTTTCTCATAGTTTTCGCATGTGGAAATCTCTTCCGGCTCCATGATTTCCAACCGACTTTAATCTTCAAAATTATAACTGCAATGCCTGTAACTTTCTACTGTCCTCCTGCTTACACTTCTTTTGTTATTACTCCTTAGTAAAGTTTCTGTTTTCTGATTCTTCCATGCCAAGTAATCGCTTGTGTCTTTACTGTCTTGGCTGGAGTGAAATGATTAAAAAATATATCATTATTCTATCTTTAGTTATTTCTAGCTTTGAATCACTTAAACTAACGTGGTTTATGTTATCTGGAGAAGTTCTTTGCTCGTGATACTGTAAGGCTAATCACCGAGGTTTGAAGAAGGATGGTTCATTTGTTCTAAGCCATTTTTGATTAACCACCTGAGAAAGCAGTTTTTTTATAACTGACAGTTTAGATATTTCTAAATGCGTTTGACTTATAGATGTCTTGATTTGATGAGGCTATTTAAGAACACGACTTATACATTTTAAGGTTTTACCTTTCAGGGTGGCATTGGGATGGTTTTTGGCAAGTATGACATGTTCGTATCATTTCATCTTTCTCGTGTTGACAGTAGATAGTGATATTACAGCAGTATTGTTTCATTTGATATGCGGTCTGCATAGGAGATGCTTTGAGTGGCTCTCTAGCATCTCATTTCAAAAGTTTGGATTATTCGCTGTAATTTAATCAAAATAAACAGATTGAATGATAAGTTTCTTGCTAAACGTTTACACTGACAGTCGCGTCTAAATCTTACAGAAATAGAAGATACTTAAAGCAAAAGTAATGAAGTTCTACAGAATGATGATGAGAATAACATAGACTAGACATATGTGCAATGATGAAGTTTTAGAGAAAATAGAAACAAAAAAGAAACTTATACTTAACATCAGAAAGAAACTGGAAAAAATTCTAGGATAAATAATAAGGAAAGAGGGCTTCGTAAATTTGATACTTACATGACAGATTGAAGGCAAGAGAGAGAGAGAGAGAGAGAGAGAGAGGATGTCGTATAACATAACAAACGATCCTGTGTAAATGGTTGTTAGAGCATGAATCTGGAGATATAATAAAAACATAAAATTTACTAAGAACTACAAAAACAAGAAATTGTAACGAGCTATGTTCTCCAACGTCATCTCAAGAAGAAGAAGAAGAAGAAGAAAAACTTTGCTTAGTTATGACACAAGGTCACAGGTATGAAGCATCCAGTAAGAAATGAATTAACAGTTTAGTAAGTCTAATCAATGAAATAAAGCTGTTTTATTGGTCCTGGCACATGTAAATTGCTTAAAAGTAGAGGACACATAACGAGGAAAGGGGGCTTGAAAAATTTAACACGAACAGAATATACTATATAGACAAGTAGAGCAGAGGGAAACAGCACATGACCTAACTAACGAGCTTGTGTAAATTGTTGGCAGAACAGGGGTTAGCAGAAATATCAAAACGAGAAAATTTATTAGGAGCTACAGTGAATCATGGAAAGCAATAATCGCCACCGTCCTACAGATACACTGCACAAAGAAGAAAAAGAAGCCAAAGAAACTTTGATTAATTGTAACACGAGGTCACAGGTATGGAGAACTCAGTGAGAAATAGATTCACTACTTTGTGAGTCTAATAACATACAAACCGGTTTTCTGGGATCTTGAACGTATAAATTGCTCAATTTTATATTACAGTCAGTTTTTGAATAAGAGATACGAGAACTAATTTTGACAAGATCTAACAGGAGATGGTTCTGGGCATGACGGTAAACTGCATCCGGCAGCAAGGCTTCTGATTAGGAGGTTGTGAGTAGCATGGGACCACCTTTTAATTGCTGTTGTTCCCAGGTCCACCCTAACTCGGATTGGTACCAACTGTTAGGGTTCCAGCTATGTGCAAATAGTTAACCCCCAAACTGGGGTCAAAACAATATGAAAGTATAAAAATAGACGTTTATAGAAAATATACATTTTTGAAGGTAAAAAGAAAAAGAAAACTGTTGCCATAATACATTTTTTAAGGAAAAAATTATTAACTGCAATACATTTTTGAATACAAAACTAGAAGACATCTTCAATTTTCCAAAAGAAAAAAATAATAAAAAAAGACATTTTTCATTAAAATCTGACTAAATCAACCTTCTCACTATAAACTAACATTAAAAAATATCTTAAAACCCTACCTTTTTGGCATTAAATAACCCACAGAGGTTGATATGACGTTAAACAAAACTCAAACTCATTTTAATAGGAGATGTCAAAACAAAGATAAAGAACGATTAGATAGAAGCAATCACTTAAAGCTGTTCAACTTCTAACATCGGGGGCACCTAAATCACCTCCCGCCCAGAACATTTCACTTTGGCTCTTTTAAAGACGTTCTGCTAGTGTTCGAGGTGGGGGACTGACGATGAAGTTCATTATACGAAACCTCATTACATCTATTGACATCGACCGTCCAACTCTCCATCTGTTCGCGTTTCCGCATTACTTAAAAACTCTTCATGGCTTCCCTTCATCCGTATAGTTTCTCTCTATTAAGGCTTTCAGCCCAGTAATAATTATTTTAAACGTGCCAACGAACCTATCAAGTTAGATTTTATATTTCGTTTTCTAATATGCACTGATTTTCTTTTTGTTTTTTGTTTTTTTAAGAGAGTGCAAGATTTGCATTGTGTATTTTTGTTGCTGTCGAAATATGTTGTTTTGTGCATGAACCTACGCGTGTCTGTTTGTCTGTGTTCGAGAGTGCGTCTCGGAGGATACCATTGTCAGAAGAGGTTAACAACGACAAAGTTTTAGAGAAAATCAAAACAAAAAGGACACTTACACATAGCATCAGAAAGAGACAGTTGAACATTATAGGACGCATAATGAGGAAAGACGGCTTGGAAATTTTGAAACTCGCGAGTGATACTGAAGGCAATCAAACTGACAAACTTATGTAAATGGATGGCAATACAAGCTTTAAAATAAATAGCAAAATAATAATTTTACTAATAGCTACAAAGGATGAGAAATTGTGTACAACAATGATCGACAATGTTATAAAGAGAGACGGCACAAAGAAGAAGATGATTATGATGATGATTTGGGCACACCACTAATTACGTTCGGTAAAATCGTGATCTTGAAAGTGTGAAATAAGGAACAAAAATTAGTATATTAGTAATGGTTTTGTTAGTAGCCTAATTTGTTTTGTTACTAAGCGTCCACTTAATGGCACATATAAAACTGTTCGCCGCCCTAGAAAATAATTCATGTCACCCGTCACCCCAGCAACGTCATGTTGTTGAACGAATTTGTTTGTTGTAGGCAAATCTATCAAAATGACAAGAAATATCGAACAAGTATACGCACATACATACGTGTGTGCCGGCGTGTGCGACACAATTTAACACTTCGAAATATAAATATTCTCTCTTCTCCGTAAATAACTAAACAGGAAATCTGCCTAGGCTCACAAAGTGTTGTAGAGTAGCTAGCATGCCTTCAGCATTCTAACCTATGGACTGGCTCATAGCCCGAAATAGTCTACGAGTATGTATTCAAAGTGTCGTTTTTAATAAGTTGCGACAAGCAGAATTATATTCGTCGGTTATTTACTATTTAGACCCTCCTCTCTTTTGGTCGTAAGTTTTGTCTTGTTAATTGTTTGTAACTTATTGTTCTGTATTTTTTGTATATATCTTTCAGCACCGGATACTGTGCTGAATAAGTATGTTAAGAACTCATCCTTCATTGCGTATCATTCATCTCGACAGTACAATATATATATATATATATATATATATATATATATATATATATATATATATATATATATATATATAAAAAGACTGCCTTCTTCCACCCAACGCCCCATGGCCCAGGGGTAGAGTCGCCGACTGACGCCAAATCGGTCGGGTTTCGAGCCTGGGTTGTGTCGCAATCGGAGTCTAACCGTACTGATGAGCTGTGATACAGCGAACAGATCTGTCCGCGGATGACAATATATATATATATATATATATATATATTGGTGTAGAGTATCTAGCACCCTTTCAGCACCCTAACCGATGGACTAGCTCATAGCCTAAAATATTCCGCGAGTATGTATCTAAAGGGCTTCTTTTTTTTTTTAATAATATGCGACAAGCAGATTAATATTCGGACTGATTTACTTAATCGGATATTTACCATTTAGACCCTCCTCTCTTTTGTTTGTAACTTATTGTTCTGTATTTTTTATATTTCCATTAGCACCGGATACTGTGCTGAATAAATATATTAAGCGCTCATTCTTCTCTTTGTATCATTCTCTTTGACGATACAACACAAAGTAAATCTGTCTGCTTCTCATTAAACGGTCCGCCAATCAGTTATGGGCTCGGGTGGGGAAATGGTTCGTAAATTATAATGCCTCCAAAACAAAACTGCTCTCCTTTAACCACCATTTTCTACCAGCCATCAAAATGGATAACTCTAGTCTCCTGGAGAACAATACACTGCAGCTCCTTGGCAGCACATTCTCAACCGAATGAAGTGGAATCTAAAGCAGCAATTACTGCTTAGAAAGATTGTGTCACTGTGTCGGATCAGAAAATTTTTCTCGTCAAAATTCAACTTGCAAATTCACGTACATTGAATACAGTTTCCTTAGCTAGTCGGATGCTCCTGCGATTTATCTCGAGGTTCTTGACAAAATCCAAAGAAGTATTTGCAATGTAATCGATCCGGACTTGTCATCTTAACTTCAGTCACTTTCGAACCGACGTGACGTCGTTTCACTCTTAAATTTCTAGAACTATTTTCATGGCAACTGCTCTGACAAGCTTTTTTCTTCTGGTATCCCGACAACATATACTTAAACGTGTTACTAGAGTGACATCTAGGTCCCAACATTTTACCGTTGAAGTAGTTAAATGTACTTGAAGTTATAAAAAAAAAACAGCGAAAAATTTGTTCATATAAAATTTGTTCATATAAAATTGCTAGAATTTATTTTATTTATATTAACCATATGCAGACTTAAATCTTAAAGGATAAAATACTAGAAAAAATATACATTAGAACATGTACATTTTTTTATATATATCCACTACAAATTGTACATTCTGTTTTGATATTTGACCTCCAATATCTCATCAGGTGGTGTGGAAAGGTATAGAGGAACTCCTTTCTTATATTTGGGAGTTGTGTGTGGGACGATGACGGGGGTTAGCGATAAGGGAATAAGTCTTGTAAATTGCCCGTTAGAATTTTGAAGAGTTGGGTAGGTAGGGGATATAGTTGATTCATGAAAGTGTGTTTTATGACCGCCTGGCTAGCCTTTATTCTTTGGTTTTATTAGAGGGGGAGAATAAAGAGATGTAAAGGGCGGGAATGGACGGGATTGGACCTATCTTTAATGTTTATTTGTACAGCTATAGAAACATTTTTGCATTTAAGCACAGTTTTATAATTAATCTAATTTTGTATATTTAGTTTTAATTTTGAATTTA
>JBBBDQ010001568.1:4862500-4867500 GCA_037127315.1 Ascarosepion bandense
GACTTGTGGAAGGGAGTTCCACAGGCGGGAAGCGCGAGAAAAGAAGCTATTGGAGTAGAATTTACGGTTACATCTTATTTGTTTAACTGTAAAAGTGTGGGACCTAGTTGCTAATCTAGTATCTCGTGTAAATTCCTGCTTAGGCAGCACCAGTGCTCTAAGTTCATCGGAGCAGAAGCCATGAAATTACTTGTAGAAGAGGCACAGGGAAGCTACATCACGCCGGTGAGAGAGTGGTGCAGCCGGTCTGCCAAGTCAGTATCAACCACGTTACAGATCCTCCTTTGTATTTTGTCAAGAAAAGAAGAGCAGCAGAGGCCCCCGACCAGACATGGCAGCAATATTCAATACACGGGCGGAGGGTAGATTTGTATATGTGCAGAATAGATTCAGGTGGGAAAAACTTCCGGTCCCTGCACAGAGAGCCGATATTCATAGCGGCAGATTTGGCAATGGATTTGATATAGTCATTCTATTTGAGGTCCGCCGAAAGTGTAAGGCCAAGGCGTAGTATTTTACTCTCTGGGAGGCCAGCCTGTCCCATGCTAATGGGAGGTAGATACGATTGTCTATGGTGGTTAGTTGATAACAGCTTCGTTTTAGAAGCATTGAAATTTACTAGCCATTTCCTACCACCGGTCACTACGGATTGGGGGCTCTTTTCAAGCACGGCAGCCAAGTTCGCTTTGTCGCCTACACCTGGTTTTTGATCGATGCGAGAGTAGATTGTTGTGTCATCGGCATACATGCCTACTTGGGATCTAATAGCGTCGGGGAGATCATTAATGTACATCAGAAAGAGCGTGGAACATAGGATAGAACTTTGAGGGACGCCCGCGTTCGTATGGTAGTTTTTGGGAGGCATGCCCATTTAATACTACCTTCAATGTGCGGTTAGAGAAGAATGACTGAATGAGGTCAAACAGATGTCCAGTTATCCCGTAGCTCTGCAGTTTGCACAAGAGGCCAGCGTGCCAGACCCTGTCGAACGCTCTGGAGATATCCAAGGCAACGGTTCGGGCTTCGCCATTCTTGTCAAGTGCCCGGTATATGTACTCGGTAATGGTCGTTAGCATATCAGCAGTAGACCTGGCGAAGCGAAACCCGTAGTGTTTGTCAGAGAGAAGCCTGTGGGCTGTGAGATTCTGAATCACCTCGGCGTTGATAATGGCTTCGAAAACTTTGCCAAAGATCGGAAGGAGACTAATAGGACGGTAATTGGCGGGGTCTGAGTGTTCACCAGAATTCTTAAATATAGGAAATACATAGGAGGACTTCCAACAGGCAGGAAAACAGGAAGCAGATAGCGTTTAGAGAGGACAGAGGAGAGTTCCGGGGCACATTTCTTCAGTTCTATGACTGGGATTCCGTCACCACCGCTCGCTTTGTGTGGGTCAAGTTGTGCAATTATCTTGGCGACCAGCGAGTGTGTAATGTGGACGTTATTTAGTTGAGCCTTAGTTCTGGGTGGGAAGTCGGGTGTAGGTATTCCTAACGAGTCCAGTGTCGAATTGGTGGAGAATTTACTGGCAAAGCATTCAGCCTTGTCCGCTGGGGAGGTGAGAACTTCAAATTCATTGATTAGTGGGGGTATTGAAGTCTTGCTCTTGTTGAGCACGCTTTTGCAGAGTCGCCAGTAATCTTTGGAGCCAAACTTAGAGGATGCTATGCGTTGCCTCATTCTGGTAGCAAACGCCCTCTTAGCTTCGTTCAGTACTTTTTACACTTATTCCGTGCTGAGGCGAAAAGGCGCCTGTTTTGGTTCGACGAGCAGCTTCGATAGAGCCGGAAGAAATGGTTCCGGTGGGAAATGGCGGCCGAGCAAGCGGGTGAGAATCAGGGGGACGAATTTGATTTTAGCTGGAATTTCCTGGCCGGGATAAAAGCATCGATGTCAGCCTTAACCCAAGAGGAGACCTCGGAGGCACAGTCTTCGATAGGAAGATCGAAGACGTTGTTCCAAGGGACGTTGCAGAGGACGTCTCGGAACGAGTCCCAGTTTGCTCTCTGGTAGCAGTATGATATTCTGCTAGTCTGGTTTTCTTGAGTAGAGTTAGCGCGGATTGAGATGTTGACGGAAACTACGGCGTGGTCAGAGTTTCCGAGGGGGCAGAGCTGCCTGGTAGTGCAGGAGTCTGGAATGGAAGTAAAGCAAAGGTCGAGTAATGAGTCCCTTCCGTTAGGGTTATTAGAGAAACGCGTGGGGAAGTCCACCACTTGCGTTAGAGCTTGGGTTATTGAAAAATACATGGTGTGGATCCCAGCAAGGTCGGTGGCTGAGTTTTCAAGCCACTTGGTGTGGTGGGCGTTAAAATCGCCAAACACAAATATATGGGCAGATGGGTGAGAAGAAATGGCCCTGTCGATATTAGTAGAGATGCTATCAAGTACCGTACAGTCAGAGGAGGAGGGGGAGCGGTAGAGGAAGAAGAGATATCTAACCGAGCTTAGAAGTGAGAGAAACACATGAAAGAATGATCCAGGGATTAAAGAGATGTGACCCTGGCTGGAGGGAATTGTTCACTGACATATACACCAAGCCCATGCCTATGGACATTGGGGTCCTTCCTGAAGAGGGGAAGGTAACCTGGAACGAACAGCTCCGAAGAGGGGACAGAAGGGTCAAGGTTAGTCTCACATATAGCTAAGATATCGGGTGAGTTAGTTAGAAGGAATGATTCTACACTATTAAATTTACTGCGAATACCCCGTATGTTTATGAAGGAAACGCAGATAGGTTTGGGCGATTTATGACTAGTTGGTTTAGTCTTGCTGTTTTGTTTGTTTAATTTCATGGTGGTTTTACTTGTGGATAGAGAGAGGTCTAGAGTAGGGTCAGATGATCATTAATTGCACCAGGTGAAAGATGGTGAATGGCGCTGCCTGCAGCATAATGTGGCCTCGGGGTTGCCCATCGGAAATTCATGCAGGGACGCCCGTCCATGCGCGAAATGGCACTACAGGAACCCTGATATTATTCAACTGTTGATCAGAGCAGCCTCTCAAGACGCTACGCAAGAGTTCGGGCTCCTAATTACCAGTCGGAAGCAGCAACCAGGAAACTGCCAACCTCAGAACGAAGAAACGTTGTCGCCATACTCACCAACTGCAAAAAGCTTCCTGCCGAACCGACATCAAGACCAAAAAAGAGAGATGAACCGGGAACCCCTTCTTAAACAAGAAACAAGGCAATCGCCTCTACTCCTGTCCAAAAGAAAGGGATGGAGTGTGAGACCGGGCGATAATAGGTACTGTCTACTCCAATTAAAAATAAAATAAAAGAGTGACTGAAGTGTACTAAGTTTTAACTTAGTTGAAACTAAATTTGATAATTAAAAACAATTTACACAATCATAGTTGCAGTGCATTACAAGAGTGACTAGTAGAGAACTTAGGTTAGTAACAAAACAAGAATAAAAATTATAGAAAAAAAAGATAAGAACCAAAAAAGAATAAAAAAATTTCAAAAATACAGCAAAATAAGATTAGACTAGCTAAAACTTACCAGTTGCAGGCTGACTGACAGAAATATATATATATATATATATATATATATATTAAAGCATGTAATACAGAATATAATGCATATAGAGAAATATCATTAAAATGTTATGAATTATTTAGAATAATATATGGAAGTATCTGTATTATGATAACGTTGTATTGTGTTTACATTTTTGAAGACTAAAGTTGACTGGAAAGCTAAAATTCGGGAGAAAGTTCTACATGTTAGAAATGCGGGAGAGAAAATTATACGCATAGAACAGATGGGTTATATTTCTCCATTTTAAATGTAAAATGATAAAATCATGCTGTCAATCTAGAAGTGCAAATAAATTAATAAAGGATCAGTACGAATGAGGAAAGATCTTTAGAACAATTGACATGAAAGTATTCATAGAAAAAATAAACAAAGTTATGTTATGTAATGGCTCTGAGAAATGACTAAAGTAGAGATACCAGGACAGGATCAATAAAATTGCAGTTTTGCCTCTGTAGTTTATTAAGAATCTCTAAATATATAGCAGAAGAATCAGAGGAGATATGAGAGCAACATTCTATGTATGAACAAATCGTAGACTTATAAATGGACTAGCAGTATAGCCCGGCGTTGCTCGGGTGTAATGAAATCTTTAAAACTAATCCATGGTCCTGGAACTCAGACTCTTTGGACGTTGGCACGAAAAACTAAAAAGCAAAGTTGTTTCCAGTTAAAGCGAAACCGTAGACTGAAAAAAAAATGAATGGATATAAGTCAAATTTTGATTTCCTGGTATCGATATCAAATAAGTTTTTTCATCTTAAACTGAATTTTGAAGGCTAAATAAGTCATCTGAGAAAATGGTATCATGGCTGAGACTAAGAACTACAATTATACCTACTTAGACCCAAACCCGAAGCAAAAACTAAAATGAAAGGGCTGAAAAAATACAGGCATATAGGCAGATAAACAGACACACACACAAACATCTTTCCCTTTATATATATATATATATATATATATATATATATATATATATATATATTATCGATTTTCTGGACTATTGTAAGAATTGCAACCTTGAAACTTCTGAATATCGTTTGTCTATGAGTGTATCAAATTTTATTAAAATCGGACTACTTCTCTGACCCGATTTTTTTGATTATCGATTTTAAATAATTATTGTGGGTACCTCGACACAAAACCTAGCTAAGAACACTCGCAGATGCTTATGGTAAAAAATTTTAAGAAAATCGATTCAGCCGTTTCGGAGTCTATATGTAACGGATACACACACACACAGATACACACACACACACACAGACAAAGTTCCATTTATAAATAAGTTTAGATCGATTACATTAGATTTAGATAAGAAAATTTCTGATTGAAAAATTGTTTTGACTGACACAGTAAACTAATCTTTCTAACAGCAAACATAGAAAACGTTCACCAGAGAAATTCCAATGAGTTTTGGAAGTTCGAAGATGAAGTTGCAGAACTAACGTTTTAGAAGAAA
>JBBBDQ010001568.1:4872500-4875000 GCA_037127315.1 Ascarosepion bandense
TTGGAGGCATTGAAATTTACCAACCATTTCCTACCCCAGGTCACTACGGATTGGAGGTCCCTTTCAAGTGCGGCAGCGAGGTTCACTTTGTCGTCCAGACCTGGTTTCTGATCGATGCGGGAGTAGATTGTTGTGTCGTCGGCATACATGCCAACTTGGGATCTAATGGTGTCGGGGAGATCATTAATGTAGATCAGAAATAGCGTGGGACCTAGGATATATATATATATATATATGTATTGATTTTTAATTACTTAGTTTTTATTCATAAGAAAATTAAACCAGTGCCCAGACGTATTAAAAAGTGTTCAATACAATTATATTGTAGAAATTTTAAATATTTTCCTTTTGTAAACAAGTTATTATTTTGTAAACAAGTTATTACGCGACCCATGTCCATATATATATATATATATATATATATATATATATATATATATATATATATACTGTGTGTGTGAGCGAGTAAAAAATTTACACACGCACACTTACAGTAGAGGCCATAATATAAGGAACGGAAACAACAAATGCATAAATATGTGTATTACTTAAAAAGTAATGCATGATTAGCAATGATATTTTTTTACCGAATAAGGATTAGGGTATAATGCATAAATATAATATGCATAAATATAATACAAATTTTGAAAAACATTACATAATATTTTTTTTTTAAATGAAGTTTAAATGGAACAAAGGAAATAAGCTACTGGACGAAAGTTAAGGAACGATCTTGTTAATACTTGATTGTGAACAAAATATTAACAAAATTTAATATTTGGTAAACATCCCCCCTTATTTTCAATGACTTCACTGCATCGTCGACCACAGGATTTAATTTCTTGCAAAAAATCAGCAGTAATTCCCTCCCATTCGTCTTTCAGTAACTCCCATAGGTGATCCTGGTTTTTGGGGTTTCTTTTCTGAGCCCTTTCTATAATTATCTTACAAACATTTTCTATTGGATTCAGATCGGAGCTCTGGGCTGGCCACTTCATTAAGGCGATTCCTTCTTCTTTAAATAAAGCCATGATCTTTTGACCTCCTTGTAGCAATGAGCATTGTCCTGCATGAAGATAAGAGATTCATAAAGATTATGGTGTAATCTTTCTACGACAGAAGAAGCCTTTTGTAAATCTCAGCATTGATATTGCCATGGACGCGGATGATAGGGCAAATTCCTGCAGATGAAATCATTCGCCACACTATCTCACTGCCGCCACCAAACTTAACGCTTTTCTTGACACATTGAGAAGACAGTCTTTCACTTGTTCTACGGCGTACATAAGTTTTGCCCTCAGAACCAAACTTAGACTCGTCACTGAAATGAACTGTATCGCATTGTGCGTCAGTCCAAACAAACAACATGTTCTCTCGCATATTCCAGGCGTGCCCTTTGGTTTCGCTTTGAAATGAGAGGCTTCGAAGCTGGAATACGGACATGCAATCCTGCATTTTTTAACCTGCGAGCAACTGTTTTCCTCGAGACCTTATTATCTGTGTCTTCATTAAATTTACAGGCAATTGATGTAGCAGTTTCAAAACGGTGTTTTGTAGATTTTCTACCTGCTAATTAGACAATAAAAGACAATTTTAAACCTATGAACGATATCAGAAATTTCTGAAATAGACTTTCTTGATCAGTCAGTCAGTTAAGTGCCATACGTGATACACGCTTGGGCGATCATATCTCGAAAGAGACATGACTGACTGGGCAGAAGATTATCCCGCTGTAGGTTGCCATTGCTTTCTGCGGTAGACTGGTTGCCGACCAATTCTATAGAACCCAATCTGTCCTGCTATTTAACCCATAACTGGAAGGAATAGACGGATTAATACCTTTCCCAAGGGTATTTGCGCGTAAATGAATACAATGGATTCAGCTGGAATTCGAAAGCGATAATGAGTTTTTTTTCTTCAAAAGAGAGCGTTTTGCGTGTAGAATTTGCCATATTGCTTAAAAATAAAGTGTTAATGATAAATGAAATTTACTTATTGCTGAAAAGCTCCATCGGGTTTTTTTAACAATGTAAATTAAAAGTTTATACAAATTATTAACATCGTTCTTAAACTTTTGTCCAGTTGCTTATTTTCTTTGATCCATTTAATCTTTAGTTTAAAAAAATTTTTTGTAACTTTGTATAATATTTTGTAACTTTGTATAATATTTATGCATTACACACTAATCTTTATTTGGGAAAAATTCCAGTGCTAATCATGCCTTACTATTTAAGTAATACACATATGTATATCTTTGTTGTTTTCGTTCCTTATATTATGGCCGCTACGTATATATATATATATATATATAGTGTGTGTGTGTGTGTGTGTGTGTGTGTGTGTGTGTTTAGGTTTATACAAATATGTTTTTAGTTTTTCGAATGTTCTTACGTTTTTCCGTTTGGTGGGAGTACAGGAGTACAAATTTTACCATAATGTCCGTTCTCTCAAAAACTTTTGGATACTTCTTTAGCCTTTTTCAAAATGGGTTTGATTTAGG